>ML843477.1:23494-38582 GCA_009831015.1 Picea engelmannii
GAATGTGTTGGATCTTGAGATCCTTCTGGATCTATGGCAAGAGATCCCTTCTCCTGCAAATACTCTTTAGGGTTTAACCATTAAACATATGTAAGTACATACCTCTGATAGCATTTGTAGGTAGTGGCTCCATCTGGTAGTAGTGGTAATCATTGCCAACTCTTGAGATAACTTCAAGGGTGATTGCAACTGGTTCTACGGCTACAACTGCAACTAGTTCTGAGACTGCAACTTAGGGTTTTATGAGGAAACCCTAATTTTTCAAACTTCTAGTTTTAAAAATCTGATCCAGGGGATAGATGCGTTGAGCTGAGGCGAGTTAGCTAGTGCAGTCGGAATTTTGAAAATCCAACTTTTACCCCCTCAAACTTGATCTGCAGATTTCTAGACTGGTGCTTCTGGTTTTCTGGTACTTCTGGTACTCCGATACTTCTGGTACTTCTGGTACTCTAGTTTTCTAGTTTTTTGGTACTTTGTGAAACTAGGGTTTCACTTTTTGAGAGATCTAGCCACTGAAAAGGTGCGCTCTAAGTGCCAAAATGATCCTTGGGGGAGGGCACAGCTTTCTAGGTGGTTAGGGAGCTGAAAAGATTCACTTTTGCAAAACCCTAATTTTTGGGTACGGTAATAGTGACGTTTTTCCTCTTGTGAAATATGCTTCCTTCAGGTTGGCTCTGATCCCATGTTAATGTTTTATGCCATTATTATAGTTCTTTGCATTTCAATAGATAAGAGCATCATAAGAACAAGATCACTGAGAAATACACATTCACAAGAGACACAACATTTATCCTGGGAAACCCTCTAGGGGAAGAAAACCCAGCAAAAACTTCCTTATCATAAATAGCTTATACAATGTTCAAGAGATAAATCAAACCAATACAGATAGTCCTCCCCAAGATATGTGCCACTCTTCTTCTCCTCTCTCTAACTGGTAATTGCAGCTTTCCTCATAAGATAATGAGCAAGTGAGTTGTTGTGTTAGAAGTGAGACGCTAGCCTCTTATTTATACAAGACTGGCACGTGTGAAAGGGTTTCACTGGCAGGGAGGATCTCTCACTCTAGGTGGGTAAACCCACCTTTATTTAATTTTGGGTCTTCAATAATAACTACTGGGGCCGACTTCTTATTCTTCCCTTTATAATTGTCAGATGACCAATCCGCAAAAGGGGATTTGGTCCTTATACAATTACCGACATGATTAATCCACAATGGGGATTAATCCTAATAATAAAATAACAATAATAATAAGAATGTTCTTCGCAGTTACATTATTTCAACACCAAATAGTTTATCAACTATATGTTCCCTACCTTATGTTGCTTCAAAAATTCATCATCTTCCTCGCTCTTGAATCACATAGCTGGTGTAGGAAGTCACACCATTTTAGAAAATGTTGAAGGAGCTAGAGAAATGGGTTGATGACCTTGCATTTGAATTGTTCTTCATTTAGAAACAAATTCATCTGCACACCATCGGATAATCTCTTTCATATCAGTTACTTTTGGAACACATCCTTCTAATTCTATTCATGAGGTAAGACCTAAAAAACATCAAGGGATGGTAAGTAGCTCCACATCCTCATCTCTTGAAATTGACTAAGTATCAAAAGAAAATGGAAAATAAAACAAAGTAAAGTTTTTTGGTGATTGAGGGGTTGCAGACCTAGGTAATTAAAAGAGAGTTTAGGAATTGCTATGTAGCTCCACATACGCATTTTGGAAAATGACTAAGTGCTTGGAAATTTTTTGATGTAAGAGAAGAGGGAAAAGTAGGGTAAGAAAAGTGTAAAATAAATCATACTAGACTGATCAAAAAAATGGATCAACAGTAGGGTAAAAATTCCTTCAAATATAGGGTATCCAAACTGACCATAAAAAATCCAAAAGTAATACTTTCAACAATAGCCATCTTAAAATATGTGTCTTCAACAACTATAGGCTTGTAATATTTATCTTGGACATATGCAGGCTCCCCCTGTATTTGACATCAATGAAAAAAATATTTCTAACAATCTCCCATTTTGTCATTGATGGAAACCCTTAGTCAATTCTGTAATACTCCCTTTGTCTGCAACTCTCCTTGTGTCCTCAATTCTTCCTTTATTTGCAACTTCTCCCCTTTTGATATCAATAGAAAAAGGTTGCTCCCACTAAGCTTGTACTTCCCTTCAAGCACTCCAATGTGAAATTTAAAAGTATATCTCCAATTGATCATTATCCAAGTTGTCTTTGCTACAAGTATCCCACATCGATCCTTCTATTTGATTGTTTTTATTGGTCAAACCTCCCACTCCAAAGTTATGACATTGATATTCTGAATGGGCTTAAGCTTTAATATTGACTTTATTTGAATATGTTTTTGGCTCTACATTCATTTCGAACAAGGAACAATCAAATTACTTCTCTTGTTCAAAAGAGTACTATAAACTTAAATTTCCATTTTCACAAGGAAATGTCCCAGCCTTACCTTTTATATAAATGGGGTGTACATGTCTCGAGTGACAATCAAAACAATCAATATCCCCACCATATTCATCTATCTTATCACATCCTTTCTAATAACTAACAGTTTATGTTGGATTACTGAGAGGGGGGGTGAATCAATAATAAAACTTTTTAATCCTTTTTAACCACAACATATAAGTGTTGTTTATATTTATGATCAGTTTATCAATATAATTCAACAAGTGCAAAATAAATAAACCATGAACAATGAGAAATCATACACATACACTTTACATTAGTATTTTTACGTGGAAACCCAATGCAGGAGAAAACCACATAATGGTTTTTCTTATATGTCTTTAAGAATTGCATTCATTGGAAGCACCAACTTCCTTTGTTCTCCAACTACAACTAGAAGGAGGCTCCAACCCCCTATATCTTCAAGCTACAACCTGAGGGAAGCTACAACTCCCAAATTTTGTGGCTACAACCAGAAGGAGGCTACAACCCTCTATGTTATCTGGCTACAATCAAAAGGTGTCTACAACCACCTATCCTTTCCATGTCCAACCTCCTTGAAAAATAAGTGTCAAATAACTGAAGAAAACATTGCCACGCTATCACTGTGAAATATACCAATGTAAACATGTACCAATATGTGCCAACGACCTGTAACCAACCTGTAGTCAACATGTACCAATAACATGTAATCAACCTATACCAATAACCTGTACCAAAATATACCAACAACCTATACCAATAATCTCCTCAATAGATCAAATCTAATAACATAGATCTCATACCCAATACCACAAGAATATCACTCAAACCATGTGCATCTATGTCTCTCTAGTCATGTGCATACAATCATAATCATGTGTAATAAACCCTCAAATGGACTAGACATCAAACCCTCACTGATAATGTAGCCTCAAATTATACCAAAAACTTCAGTAACACATCACAACCAAAAGCCCTCAACCTTGTACCAAGCAATACAATGTATGCATCAACACTCAACGAAACAAGATGTGCCAATGATAAGTACCAAACATACCAACACTATATTTCTGTAGATCTAGCTCATACAGTAAGTGCCATACAACCAACAACCTCTCTAGGGAAAATCCTCAATATCCCATAACCATATCTCATGTAGACAACAATATCCAACTACAAATAAGAATATGACATACCTTTTGAAACTATAGATAGATTTGTTGTACTTGATCATTGTATAACTTCCTGGAGACTTTTCTCGGCCCCTGCAACCTTAAACACACCTCAACTTCACTTCTGGTAGTGTCTCACTTGAAACAGGTGAGATGTCCAGCGAGGCCTCATGTGAAAATCTCTATTCGACTCGCCAGGGTGCCTTTTGAGACGTCTACTCGGTGACCGGTGGGGATGACCCTAATTAGGGTTTTTAACAATTTATTCACTTTCCACTGCGGCCACGAAACTTTTCCATCACTCTATCTTCACTTCGTCAAACTTTCGCAATTGTAGATGTATCAATGAGTACCTACAATAAACCTTTCATAATAATATATATTCAATGTACTCAATAGGTGCTAATAAGAGACCCTTACTCTCTTATTTATACTCTCCAAGTAGCTTCCTCTAGGGGTTACCTTCTAACTCATTTACCCAACTTCCTTCTTTTATGGATAAACCACTTTAACCACAAATAGTAATCTAACCCCTTCTAGTTGCGACTAATTTATTTTTAATTCTTTTCTTTTTACAACAACTTAACTCATGATTAAATCCTAGTTACAACCACTTTGACTAGTAAACTTATTCTAGGAGATTATATAATAGTTTTACTTCTTTGACCTTCTAGGGGATTTTAAATAAATCATGAGGGTTCTCCAACTTCACTAAGCCATATCTCCTCAACTGTGAGGAACTACGTGACATACCACATATCACCAAAAATAGCACGGCATGTACTATCCATCTAAAGTAGTCTCATTTGTAAATTCATTGATCTTCGTTACTTTATTCCTAAAAATAACTTAGGTTCCTTAACCACATTGTTGGTGCTACTAAATTTTGCTACCAGACTTTCTTCAAGGGTTGACATCAATGGAAACCAACCCAATTAATCAACGATCTCCCCCTTTGGCATTGATGGCAACACTCTAATGCAACACTGAATTCATATCACTCATGCTCCCCCTGTGACCATCACTCCCCCTGGAATCATGCCTTTTTTCTCTCTCTCCAATCACATAACTATGTCTTCATGCATCTGATGAATCTCTCCCCCTTTGACATCAATGGACAAGGTAACTTCTGATTGGGGATGCTCCCCATGACTGAACTCTCCCTAAGAATGCTCCCCCAAATTGAATTGTCCTCTTTATGGTGCTTCCTCGTGTAAATCTAAGACATATAAGAATAGAATTCAAAATTCATTATGGGGCAGAAACTATGCCAAGTTTTTGGTGAAGATACTCAAAATCTTCCCTTGGAAGCAGTTTTGTAAAGATGTCTACAATATGTTCTTTGGTCCCAGCATACTCAACTTGAATGTTCTTCTCTACAACCGATTCCCATAGAAAATGAAACTTGATTGGAATGTGCTTTGTCTTGGAGTGCATCACTGGATTCTTTGAGATATTGATGACACTTGTATTATCACAATTATCAGAATGGGATCATCATACTCAACCTGTATATCTGTCAATGTTTGTTTAATCCCTAGAACCTATGTACAACATGTTGTTGTTGCTGCAATATACTCTGCTTCAACTGTAGACAATGGTATTTATGATTGTTTCTTTCTTAGCCAAGATACCAAACACTCACCCTAGTAGAACATTGCTCCACTTTTACTTCTTCGGTCATCAATGCAACCTGCCCAATCTAAATATGTGTAGGCAATATGTGATATATCCTTTCCTTTTGGATACCATAATACAAAATCTTGTGTACCCTTGAGATATTTGAATATCCTCTTTACTACTAGAACATGTGATTCCTTTGGTGTTGCTTGAAATCGTGCCACTTGTCCAACTTCCTGCATTACATTTGGTCTGGATGTTGTCACATAAAGTAAGATTTCAATAATTGACCTAAATTTCCTCTGATATGTAGAATTTGAATCACCATCTTTACTTAACTTACAATTGGTCTTCATAGGAGTATGTAATGGTTTGTAATCTTCAATTCTGAACCTCTTTATCATTTCTCTAATATACTTGGTTTGAGAAATAAAAATTCCTTAGTTGCTTTGACATATCTAAAGACCCAAAAAGAAGGATAATTCTCCAAGTAATGACATTTCAAACTCATTCTGCATATCCTTTGAAAAAATTTGGTTCAACCTATCATCATCACTTCCAAAGATAATATCATCAACATAAACTTCAATTAACAAAATAATATCTTGGTTTACCATGATGTAGAGTTTGTTGTATGCATTTCCTTTCCTGAACCCTTGCTTCTATAAGTATATGTCCAGAATGGAATACTATGCTCTAGGGGCCTGTTTAAGACCATACAAAGCCTTCTTCAACCTGCAAACATAATTTTCATTCTATGACAACTGAAATCCTTTTGGTTGCTCAATGTAGACTTCTTCTTCTAGATCCCCATTTAGGAAGGTTGATTTCACGTCCATCTCATACACCTTAATATTCTTGGATCATGCATAAGCGAGGATCAATATAATTGCTTCCATTCTAGAAACTGGGGCAAATGTCTCTTCAAATTCGATACTTTCAACCTGAACATAACCTCTACATACCAATCTATCTTTTTTCATGGTAGCCTGTCCATCTTCATTCAATTTGTTTATGAAAACCCACTTTGTGCCGATCACATTCTTGTACCTTGTCCTTGGAACCAATTCCCAAGTGTCATTCTTCTCTATATGATCTAACTCTTCATCCATGGATTTTATCTAGAATTCATCCTTGTAGTCTTCTTCAAAACTGCTTGGCTAAATCGAAGATAAGAGTTCTAGGTGGATTTGTTACGGTGAATGAATTCTTATTCTAGTCTCAACTCTTGCATCTTTGTTCCTGATAATCTGATCTGATGTATGATTCTTTTGTATTCATCTACTAGGTGTCTTTGGAAGTACTTGGATATCTTTTTGTTCTTGATGTTCTGCTTCCAACTACTCTTCTTCATATTCCTCTTCTCCTACTTATTCTTCCTTTGCTTCTTCTTCGTGAACATGTTCCCTTGAATCCTTTTATTCTTCCTATATTCTTCATCCACTTGTCTCATCAAACGTCACATTGATGCTTTCCACAATTTTTTTGAGCCTTACATTGAATCATTTGTATGATTTCCTTGTGCTTGAGTACCCAACAAGTACACCTTTGTCCACACGAGAATCGAACTTTCCCATTCTTCCATCTTCTCTTTTGATGTAGCGTTTGCTTCCAAAAACTCTAAAGTGCTTCACATTTGTTGGTATTCCTTTCCATATCTCATAGGGATTTGTATCACTATTGTTTCTGATCATTCCTTTGTTTTGAATGTGAACTATTGTATGCACTACATGTTCCAAAAATACGTTTGTCAACTTGGAATCCATTAACATAGTTCGAGCCATTTCCTCTATTGTCTTATTCTTCCTTTCGACAACTCCATTATGTTGTGGTGTCCTAGCAACTGAGAATTTCCTTTTTATCCCATGCTTTTTGAAGAATTCCATAAATTCCTTTGAAGTAAAATCTCCTCCATTATCCGATCTCAAACATTTGATTTCTGAATCTATCTCATTTTCAACCATCTCCTTCTATATCTTGAAGTTATCGAATGATTCTGAATTTTTTCTGAGAAAACAAACTGTAGTCATTCTTGTATAATCATCAACCAATAACGTTATTGCTCACCTTTTAAACCCTTTTTTCTAGTTGGTCCCACTAGATCAGTATGCACAATTTCTAGTGGTGTTGTTGTGGAGTATTCCTTTGACTTGAAACTGGTCTTGGTTTTCTTTCCTTGTTGAAAATGCTTGCGTAAAGTGTTGGTTGGCTTCATGACCTGGGGAATTTCTCTGACTGCTTCATTTTTTCTGAATTTGACAAGATTATCAAAGTTTATGTGATCAATTCTTCTGTTCCGTAGCCAAACTGTATTTTCCTTTCCTAAACAACAATTTTCATTTCCAATTTTTCTTAATACATATATGTTGCTTGAAGTTCTTACAGTTGTCGCAACCACTCTTCCTGGACTTGCTTTTATTATCTCACACTTCTATGAATCGAACACAAGTTTGTGACCTTGGTTACACATTTGACTTACACTCAGAAGATTGTGTTTCATATCTTCCACTAGTAGAACATTCTTTGCCTCGGTATCCTTATTTCCAATTATGATTGTGTCTCTTCCAATGATTATGGACGAGTCATCATTTCCAAAGGATATTGATCCATATCTTTCCTTTCTCACGGTTAGAAACCTATCCTCATCACCTTTCATGTGATTTTAGCAGCCACTATCAACATACCATCCATATTTATTTTGTTTATCTTGTAGAGAAAGTGTGCATTCTTCATTGTTGAATTGATCTTCTTCCTTATCCATATTCTTTGAGGTTCCTCTCTCTGACTATTGTTATTCTGTTGTGATTCTCTTGGAGGAACTTCCATTTTACAATATTGATGCAAGAGCATCACCAGCAAAGCACAAGTAGAGGACAGTTGGGCACACTAGCGCGCATTTTGAAGAATTTTAAATTTTGAAGAAGGCATATCACGCAAATATTTTGAAAAGAATTGTAATTAAAGAACATCTTTAATGCTATGGAGCTGGATGATTTCATGAGGACATCGGAGAATGTATTTTCTTTTAATGAAGTCACGTGAAGTAAAATTCGATGTATTCGATCTTATCTATCTGTCACAAATATTTATTGTAATAAATTCTAGTAGTCGATAGCTTTTAATTCGATATGATATTTCTAGAGTAGTTGGAGGAAAGAGATCGAAGATCCCCTCTTGTATAAAACTTTGTATTGTTGCCCAGTAGAGGTTGTTGATGGGTTGCTAAAGTTATTGTTGTAGCTGTTGAAATTGTTGTTGGCACTCTAGTTATTGAGAGTTGTTGCCATTGTAGCTGAGAATCAAGAGCTACCAAGAAGCAATGTATGAACACATGTATATTTCAGTTGAATGAATATAATAGAGGAGCATTGTCCCAAATGCCTGGTGTTGATACGTCTATCTGAATGAATGAATTGTAGACTTTCTGTTTATTTAAAGTTCTCTGTTATTTCTTGTTCTTGTGTTTATGAATGCATTTACATGGTTGAATATATGAATCTATAAATATTTAAGATAAGTTTCGATTGTTTCTCTTATACGAGCAAGTGAAAGTGTGCATAGTGTTTGCAAGGAGTGCATTGACAAAGTCTGTTTCGACTTGCAAGATCAGAAGAGATAACGTGAAATTTATATGTACAAGGAGTGCATAGCATCTGCAAGGTGTATGTGACAGAGTCCCTTTTGGCTCAAAAAGGTCTAGAGGGATAGCTTGAAGGAAGTTAATCTGCAAGGAGTGCATGATAGATTCTTTCGACTTGGAAGCTCAGGAGGAGTAGCGAGAACCTTCCACAAAGAAGTGAAGTTGTGGAGGAGGACCTATTACAAGGCGTGCACAGGCTAAAATTCAACTAAGCATTGAAAAGAGAATTTTGAGAAGGAAAAAGTTCAAGGAGGAACAAAGCTCAGGAGGAAGAGTGGCGAGAAATCTTCAAAGGGAGGATTCCTTTGAGGTTTCCTAGAATCAGCAAAGCAAGACCATCCAGGAGGGATTGGAATCATTCCAGACTCACAAATCTGGGAAAATTGCATGGAGAATTAGTCATGAGTTATTTCATCATTTCGAAGTGTTGAGAGGTGGGATCGCGAAGTCATGGAGTCACGAGGCAAATATTAACCATTGTCTACAAGGATATACATGGAAGCAGATTAGAGAATCTAGGAGTTAGAGGTCTAGAGAAGTGGTGTTTGGGGTAAGAGAAATTTTGCAACGTCGCGAAACCCGAAGTACAGCTGGACCGACACATCCGGGAAGACACATGGAAAATATGTGCGGATTCGGGGAAAGGTGTTTCGGAAGGAAACAAAGGCAGAGGTCGTAATATCTTTGAGGTCGAATTCATGGAAGGATTGGCCCAAGGTCACAGTCTGTGGTCACATTAAGGGAATATTCTAGTGTGAGACTAGTACTCACGAATCGGTGTTGCCAAGCGCCAGAGAGCAAAGTTGCAAGTAGTATGACCTTGTAGGTGACATCAAGGGGACCTATGTGTGTGTGTGTATTGAGTGTTCAGGGTCTATTGAAGGCCTAAAGAGATAATTTATCTCAGGAGATTGAAGATTTGATATCAGGAGGTCGCAAAATCCCCATGAGGGAACGAGGTTGTGCATCAAGTGGTATCAGAGCTTATCAGAATTTATTTTTGTAGGAAAAGGAGACAGAGAAGTAGGTTGATATCATCCAGTGGTATCAGATACATCAGCACAATGCCACCTAGGAGACATGTGGAGCCACCTGTAGCAAATAGATATATGGAAAGAGAGATGAGAGAACTGTGTGCAAGTTTGGATGCCATGGAAACAGTGCAAAGGAGAGCACCTGATGTTGGAGACATTAGTGATGTAGAGAATGAAGAATTCAAAGTTGAAGAAGTTGTAGCAGAGGATGTTGCGGAAGAGCGCTTGCTGAAAGTAGTTGTCAAGTTGGGAGCTAGAGAAAAGATAGACATCCCAATGTATGAAGGTAATTTGGACGTCGAATAATTGTTTGATTGGATAAGAGAAATGGAAAAGTATTTCGACTATGAAGATGTCAATGAGGAGAAAAAGTTGAAACATGTTGTCACCGGGTTGAAAGGACATGCAGCATTGTGGTGGGATGAAATGTAGGTTGACAGGAGAAGCAAAGGAAAACAAAAGATGAAGAGTTGGGATCGAATGGTAGCCAAGCTAAAGGCTAAATTCATACCCAAGGGCAACCAGATAAATTTGTTTAGGAGACTGCAGAACCTGAGACAGAAAGGAATGACAGTCAAGGAGTACGCATAGGAGTTCTATAAGCTGAACATCAAGGTTGGACAAAGAGAGAGAGATGAGGGAAAATTTTCCAGATACATCAACGGCCTGAGATATGAAATCCAGGACGAAATCATCATGATGAAAGTAAGGAAAGTGGAGGATGCGTACCAGATTGCGCTGAAAGCAGAGGAGAAGTTGGCCAGAAAGCAAAGTCAACAAAGCATAGGTAGAAGTTTAAACAGAGGAAAAAGAGTTTCCCATGACAAGGCACAGAAGCCCAAAGGTGAGGCAGAGAAACCACATAGTCACTCAAAAAGAGGAGGAAGTTCTCAAGGAAGACAGAGTGGTGGTAGAAACTATTCTCCTAGAGGAAGGGGAAGAGGTAAAGGAGGAGAGGTAAAGTGTTATTCCTATGGAAAGGTAGGACACATGTCGTGGGAATTCCTCGAGAGAAAGAAAGAAGGAGGTGAAGCTCACATTTCGGAAGTGCAGAAGTGACATGTAGAAGCAGAAGGCACAAAAGATGGAAGATCTTTGATGATGATGAAGGTTCTCTTAAAACCAGAGCCAGAGGTTGAAAAGTTAGTACAGAGGAACAGTTTGTTCAGGACATCTTGCAAGACTAAAGACAGAGTTTGCAAGGTGATCATTGATAGTGAGAGCACTAATAATTTAGTATCCATATATATGGTGGAGAAATTGGAGTCGGATATGACTGCACATACAATGTCATATAAAGTCTCGAGGTTGCAAAAAGTTCATCAGATAACAGTAACTAAACAATGTCTGGCTGAATTTAAAATAGGAGGATATAGAGATGAGATCATGATTCCCATGGATGTATATAATGTTTTTTTGGGAATACCATGGCAGTATGACAGGAATGTCATTCATGATGGGAGAAGAAACACTTATAGTTTGGAGACAAATGGTAGGACACACATGTTGTTGTCGATTGAAGAGAAGAAAGTGAAGGAAGAAGTGAGCACGAGCATACTTCTCATGAGTGGGAAGGAACTCCTGAGTGAAGTTAAGAAGGAACAGGAGATGCAGTTTGTTGTAGTGAGGAAGCCAAAAGTTAGCCTTACAAGTACTTCTATGGAGGATCTTCCTGAGGAAATTCAGGACTTGTTGGAAAATTTTGTTGACATAGTAGTGGATAAGTTGTCGAGCTCATCGCCACCTATCAGAAGCATTAACCATCACATTGAGTTGATACCAGGACCAATCCTACCGAACAAAGAAGTGTATAGATTGACACCTCAAGAGAATGAGGAGGTGAAGAGAAAAGTTTAGGATTCATTAGACAAAGGTTTGGTCAGAGAAATCTTGAGTCCGTGTGCAGTACCAACGGTGTTGAGTCCGAAGAAGGATGGAGGATGGACAATGTGTACAGACTTAAGGGCCATAAACAAGATCACCATTAGGTACAGATTTCCATTGCAAAGGATGGATGACTTAATGGATTGCTCAAGTGGAGTGAACTACTTTTCAAAGATGGATCTGAAAAGTGGATATCACCAGATAAGGATGAGAGAAGGTGATGAGTGGAAAACATCCTTCAAGACAAATGAGGGATTCTGTGAATGGCTTGTTATGTCATTTTTATTAACAAATGCCCCAGGTACTTTTATGAGGTTGATGAATGAAGTGTTGAAATATTTTGTTGGTAATTTTGTGATCGTATATCTGGATGATATACTAGTCTTCAATAAAACTGAAGAAGAGCATCTGAGGCACTTAACATTAGTGATGAGAAGGTTAGAGCAGGAGAACATGCTGATAAATTTAAAGAAATCCTCTTTCATGAAGACAGAACTCATTTATTTGGGTTTTGTGATCTCTTCGAATGAATTGAAGATGGATCCCGAAAAGGTGAGAGAATGGTCGTCACCAAGGAGTATATTTGAGGTGAGAAGCTTCCATGGATTAGCAAGTTTCTACCAGAAGTTCATCAAAAATTTCAGTGAAATCGATGCACAAATGATGGATACAGTGAAGAAAAGACATAAGTCTTTCAAATGGACAAAAGATGTTGAGAAAAGCTTCAATATATTGAAGGAGAAGATAACAAAACAACCAATTCTAGTCTTTCCAAATTTTGGGAAGACATTTCAGGTGAGGTGTGATGTGAGTGGAGTTACAATTGGAGCGATCTTAAGACAAGATAATAGGCATGTTGCGTATTTTAGTGAGAAGTTGAACGACACTAAGAGAAAGTAATCCACCTATGATAAAGAGTTATATTCCACAATTCAAGTCTTGAAGAAATGGAGGCACTATCTCGTTCCAAAAGAGTTTGTTTTGTATAGCAATAATCAGGCTTTACAATTCATAACCAGACAAGAGAAGTTAAACCAGAGACATGCCAAGTGGATAGAGTTTATGAAAAAATTCACTTTTGTTATTAAACATATTTCTGGTAATGCTAACAAGGTTGTTGATGCATTTAGAAGGAGATGTCTAATTCTGTAGGAATTTCAGGTGAAAACCTTGGGGTTTGAATACCTTAAGGAAATGTATCATGATGATCCAGATTTCAAGGAGGCATATGAAGCATGTGTGAATCCTGTGCTCAGAGACATAAGTCAGTGAGAAGAATAAATGATTCAGGATGGGTTGTTGTTCAAAGGGTGCCAGTTGTGCATACCAAAGTGTTCGATGAGGGATAATTTGTTGGAGGAAAAGCATAGTGGAGGTCTAGATGGACATTTTGTCCATGAAAAAACGTTTTCACAGTAGAGAAGTTCGTACTATTGGACAGGTATGAGGGCAGAGGTGAAAATGTTTTTGAACAGATTTAATATTTTCCAGTATGCAAAGGGAAAGGGATGGAATATTGGGTTGTATCAACCATTTCTTATTCCAGAGAGGCCTTAGGGGGAATAAGCATGGATTTTGTGTTGGGATTTTCAAGGACAAAAAGAGGAAGTGATTCCATATTTGTGGTAGTTGACATATTTTCAAAGATGGCACACTTTATCCCATGCCAAAATACCAGTGATGCAATGCACATTGCTAAATTGTTTTTCAAGGAAGTTGTAAGACTTCATGGATTTCCCAAGAGCATTGTATGAGATAGGGATACCAAATTTGATGGTCATTTCTGGAGAACATTGTGGAAGAAGCTAGGAACATAACTATCCTTTAGTTCTTCATATCACCCTCAAACGGATGGACAGACTGAGGTGGTGAACCAAAGTTTAGGAGATCTACTAAGAAGTTTAGTCACTGAACATCATAGCCAGTGGGATCAGATTATAGCACAAGCAGAGTTTTCATATAATGACTCAGTGAACAGAAGTACCGGAAGGAGTCCATTTCAGATAGTATATGGAATGAATCCTAAGGGAGTGTTGTGGGGTTTTTCTACCCTACGGACTAGCAAGCTAGGGCTTTAAACTTGCATGCAGATCATGACCCTTCAAGAAATAACTTTTAACCTCCTACCCAAACCTAGAACCCTTTTTCTCAGGCAAACATGGGAAGAATCAACTAACCTTTGTATCGACGGTTGAAGTAGATCCTTCGTTGAGATTTTATCCCCTTGTTGCTGTTGCTCCTTCCACAAAGCGATCCTGCAATCAAGACAAAACTACGCATGCATGCTATTGATCTACTAGAGGGTTAGAGATTTAAACATAAATCAAATAACATAGATAAGACTCATGTATTTGGGACGGGAAAAGCATCGTTTTATTAATCTCAATATGAATCAACTTACAATGATTACAGAGACCGACCATCGTTCCTCGATCCTAATCCTGGGCTCCTCCTCTTCTTTTGTCCTCCAACTGTTGTTGCTTGAATTTCTCCTAAAGCTCGAGGCAAGGCTAAAGGGTTGGGACAAAACGGACTTGGCAATTTGGAAGAGTTTCTTTGCTATGATTTTTCCTCTTTTGAATAGTACCCCTACCCCTCCTTTTGTAGGTTGGAAGGAGCTAGGGTTTTAGGCGAACTCTCGGCCATGCATGGCTGGGAGTTCCAGTTAACTGACAAAAAGCTCTTCGTCTCGGTGGAAACTTTCCTGATTTTTTGCTTTGTTAGGTAAACGCGGGCTGTAGTGGGCCAGCCAGCGTTCACACGCGTGTTGCAAAAGGCATGCCAGCGTCCCAACGCACCCAGTGCTAAGTTAGGGCGCGGGTTACTTGATTGAGGAGGTTTTTGAAGAGTCTGTTCAGCATGGCTTTGGCAAGGAAAGGAAATGAGTAGGCCTGATGCCAGGTAAGCAGGGATAGTGCAATTTAGGGTTATAACAGATTCCCCCTAATGTGTGAGGTCAGAAGAGCATCTGAGGGCTGAAATACATTACCAATTCTTTACCAATCTGTACTGATATGCTGAATGAGTGAGCCCAGGAATCAGGAATCGGGAAGTGTCGTCTGCAAATAATATCAAATGTCTCACCGAGGCGGGCATACCCATGCTCGGGATAAATTAGAACCATAGCTACCAATCAAATACAATGTAGATCCATGTCAAATAACTATAAAGAGTAGCCGCGAACAATACACAGCGGAGCTACATCTCGAAATCAGAAAGATATACATAGAAAGTATCCATCTCTCAGAAGCTGATTTGGTCTGATGGTTGTACTTCAGAGCTCGAGCAAC
>ML843478.1:39463-53908 GCA_009831015.1 Picea engelmannii
CCAAGCTATTAGTCTCACCTCATTTGACTCCATTAACCCAAGGCACTAGTCTAGAAACTTTCTTGAGCTTGTTTATGCCTTAAACTCTCTTTCAAACTACTTTTAATTTGAAACCCTAACTAACCTAGCGTCTAACCCTAGCTGAATTTGAACTAACCCTAACAAGATGACGTCTTGCTGATTTAGAAATTGTGTTTGGATAGAAAGGTGCGGCCTAGTCATCTCATCATAGCCATAGAGGTTTCATAGCATTTCATTGGTTGATTTGACAAAAACGTCCACTTCTTGGCTAGCTAACCCTAAACTGCAGACAACAAAATTTATATAGGTGACGTCACATGTTTAGATCTCTTGTTTATACCTGCAACGTTGTGATACTTGTCATCTATTTTGATAGGTTTTTAGCCATTGATAACATCTATAAGCTTGTTTGGTAAAACGTTGTGCTCTTTCCCTTCCAAATTAACCTATTAATAAGGCTGACGTCATCATCATTGCAGCAACAATATATAGTGACGCAGCTACTTTATATGTGTGAGCTATTTTGAGATATTTATTGCATTAACATGCAATACAAGGTTTAATTATGAACATTGAATGCTCATTATCTCTTATGCTTTGTTGAAGAAGTGATATAAACCATTTGTTTTTGTTTAGCCATCATTGACTTCGTCAATAATAGCACTTAATCATTTGCTCATATATATATTAAAGGATAGTCTTTGATTTTATGAAGTACTAACCCACTGCAAGCACACATTTTAGTTTATTTGTCTTGTCTCGCAAACAGGTGCCATCCAGTGGAACATACTCTTCTTGACTATCTCATCTTGGCAGTAATCTGTGAAAGGGAACTTCTTTGACTTGGTCCATTACCCCTTTAGCCCTTCCTTAATGCAGATTGCTTAGGGACGTCTCCCTTGGACTAGCCATCCTAAATAGAAAGAGCCCCCCATCGAGGTGACAGTGGGTGGGGAATCTCCTGTTACGCCGGTTTTAAGCCTTGACTCAAGCTATCTAAACCCTTCCTACAAACCGTGCGATAACATGACCAAAATGCTCCATAGCCATTCCAAGATCTCAATAAAATGCCCGAGCTCTATCAACTCTTGCTATGGGCTCATCAATTGGAGAAGCTAAGTCGAGATCACCTAGGAGGGGGGAGGCCCAAATGATTACCTCGAGAGAATGATAATACCATTGAGCAGATGGGATGGAGAAAGGGTCATGAGCATGAGTGTATGGGATGGAAAAATGGTCATGAGAGTGTTTATAATTGCACGCATTCCAACTTTACTAGAAAAAAAGTATCTTTTTTTAAAAGCACCGTTTGCATCATAGAAACTTTATGCATGCAAAAAAACCAATACAGATGTTAATAGTGCAGATCAATCCTTTATGGCTCAAGTAAGATGTTCATATCTCTCATCTCCCACATTTTTAACTTGGGGATGTATTATATTTTTCAAGCTTTTCAATAACTAGGAATCTTTGAGTTACATTTTATTTCTAAGTTTTTTGAATTTTAAATTATTTTCTATATTTATAATAAGTCCAGAATTTCATGTGCTCAGATTTTAATAGAAACATCCTTTTGTAAAAACAATGTTTTCATCTTAAACTTTGTGTTTCTGCCAAAATGGAACGAATCTGGGTGATATACTGTTGATCAATTGCTTTTAAATAATTTGTTCATGTCCTTTATCTTTGACATTTTGTATAGGGTTACAGAATTTATGATACTTAAAACTTTGCAGTGTCATACATAACCATGAAACTTGAGTTTCATTTACTGTCTACATGAAATTTAAGATATTCTCTATATTTGTAGAAGTATACAGTTTGGCTTGGTTTACTTCTGTAACATGTATGACACGTTCCTAGGTGTTGTTACTACACGGGTTTCCAAATTTTTGGTATGCTTGGAAGAACCAATTCAAGGTACTACAAGATGCTGGATACCACATCATTGCCCCGGATTTAAGAGGCTATAATACATCATCAAAGCCTAAAGAAGTTACAGGTTACAGCCGTTCTGAAGTTGTAGAAGACCTTGTTTGTTTAATTGAGTGCTTCAATGCAGGAAGACCTGCAAATATAGTAAGAAATTCATTGTCCTATGTAAATGCGATATCTTTTTCTCAATTTTTTTTTTGTTTCATTTTCATTTGTTCTTATGAGATTGGCTTAATGATTTGGAAACAATGCAGGTAGGGCATGATTGGGGTGCAGTTTTGGCATTGTCTCTAGCTGAAGATGTTCCCAGTATGGTTAGAAGATTGGTTGTGGTAAATGGAACTCACCTGGATCTCATGAAACAAATGCTGTGTACAAGCATTCAACAACTATTTCGCAGTTGGTATATTTGTAAGTCATACATTTCTATGATAATTGGACTGCACCATTTCTTGGACATTCTGTTTGCTGAATATATACTAGCACATGTGTGATTGAGGAACTTCTTGCTGTTAGTATGACATGAATACTTTCTATTTCAAAGCTATTCATGTTTTCCTGGTATAGTGATCTGTAGAAGGCGATCATTGAGTGTGAAGTATTTGACTCTTAACAATGTCTTGTTGTGCAACATTATTGAATTCACTCTTGCATATACTTAGAGCAGCCTCCTCAGCTCGTCGAGGTGGAGGGGGTGATGCAAGCAAGACTGAACGAAGAACGTCTCTGTCGGACCCAAGAACTTAACCTTAGAGTACGTGGGCTCCCCCCTGTTATCCCCGATTTCTAGGGATAACTAGGAGATCATGTCTCGAGGCCCACAGGTCCTAGACATGGAGTACCGAGAGCAGGATTGACCTGAGCATGGCCCTAGAGAGCCCTGTTATCGCTCAGTTTGTAGTTTAGGTCATAGGCTAGAGGATAAGGGTCAAACTGGCGTAACAGGGACCTACCCCACCCAATGTCACCACAATGGGGAGGTCCTTTCTATTTAGGGTGGCTAAGCCGAAGGAAGACGTCCCTGGCAATCTGGGGTTTGAAAGGAAAAGGGCTCAAAGGATTAAGAAAAGTTTCCCCTTCACAGATTACCGCCCAGAAGATAGTCAAGTAAAGAATAACCACAGAAAAGGCACCTACTTACGAGACAAGACAACAATGAAACTAGTACATGCAATAGTGGTTAATGCTTCATAAATCAATGACTATCAAAATTTAATGTACATGAGCATATACAACAATAATTATTGACAAAGTCAATGATTGCAATAATGACAATGGTTATATAATGTTACTTGTCAATAAACACCAGAATAATATAGCATCAAATGAAAATGATCAATCCTTGAATTAAATCAATGCGTTATATATAGCAGTGAGCATACACACATATAAACACATCAGTAAACCCTAAGGCCGAAATCAAGAGGCCATTCAACAAGTAAACACATCTAAACAAGTAGGACAAGTGTTTGACGAAATACCTCACTCAAAAAAGTTTTAAAAAGACACCAAAACCGTGATGATCCTTGCATAATGGCTTGGGATCATTACACCAGTAGTCGATGCACATCCTCATGGTACCCTCCTTCTTCAGAACCAAGACAACTGAAGAAGCAAATGAATTGATGCTAGGTCTGATGTGTCCCATCGCTAGCAATTCCTTAATTGCTTTCTCTATCTCATCCTTGAACCTCCTAGGATGACGATAGGGTGGTGTGATCATAGGTTTGGCCCCCTCCTCCACCTCAATGGTGTGCTCAAACCCCTTGTCAGGTGGTCTCCCTGGTGGAATCGAACCAAAAACCTATTGATGCTGTCCCAACAAGTTCTTGATCTTTGTTTGATACTACTGTCAACCCTCTGAATCCCTCTGTGTAGTGATCAAGCACTCTGCGGCATATGCTACCTCCGCTTGCCTGAAGATCCTCTGCATCTTCTTGGACGAAATTGTCCTGGGTGCCCTTGTCGACATGCCCCTCAATACAATCCTCTTCCCATTATTGTCTTTGAACCCCATCTCCAAAGTTTGGTAGTTGGTGGTGATTTTGCCCAAGGTGATCAATCATTGGACTCCCAACACCACATCTGTGTCAGATAGGTCAACTACATAAAATGTGTCTCTCACGGTGTAGTTACCTAGCTTTATCTCCAAGTCCGCAACTCTGTCTAGACACTCCACTGTGTGACCATCTGCTACTGCAACATCAAACCCCTCAAACTCCACTGTCTGAAGTGCCCGCCTCGATACCAATTATGCATCAATGAAATTGTGGGTGGCCCCACCATATATCAGGGCGATTTCCCGCTGTCCCTGGATAGTCACTCTTATCCTGAGGGTGTCATACCCTGGAACACCAGAAAGGGTCGCTATGACTCGTCCCTTTACTGGTTTTCGTCTGTTAGCCTGCTCAGGAGGCTCTGGTGCTACCAGTGGGTGGCTCCCTGCTGGTTTCGGTGGTCTCCGTGGAGGCTGATCCTCTCCATGTTATGGCTCCTCCTCTGAGCTAGTGGATCCATTGTCCTGCTCCTCCTCCTCACTATCCACACTGTCTGCTGCCACCTCAATATAATGGATCTCTCCCGTGCCCATGCACCTGTGGCCTGGGACCCAAGGGTCCTTGTAGGTGAAGCAGAGCCTCTTCCTCATAAGCTCTCGCCTCGTCTCATCATCCAACTTCTCCTTGCCCCTCCACTTTCTCTGGAATGGCTTCCTGTCTCAGTCCCTCTGTGGTACGAAGGGTTTGGAAAAGGGTTTAGTCTTCAACGTCGAGTCTGCCAAGTCTTGAGTGCATAAGATGGCATCCTGCAAGGTGTGAGGCCTGTATGCCTTCACCGATCCTCTCAAGGGTTCTGTGAGCCCCTCTGGGAATAACATAATCAGCCTGGGCTCTGAGATATCTGTCACTGCTACTGCTACCCGTTGAAACTTCGTGATGAATCCCTTTGATGTGCCAGTTTGTCTCAACTGGGCTAGATCCCTGAAATGGATCTCTGGATCCCTCCTGTCAAAGCTATCCATGAGTCTCTCTGTGAACTCCCTGTAGGACGTGATGTGACTGTGACCCTGTTGCTGCCTTATACACACCTGGGCTATTGTGGAAGAAATCTTCAATCCACTTGGTGTGTCCTTGGGGGCAAGTTTCGAGTCAAGGTGCTGTCACCTGATCCTCAACTCCTCCGTCTAGGCCAACTCCTAACGAAGCCAAGGTTGTAGTCCCCATGAAAAAGAATCTAAGGCTTTTACTCTATGAAACTGAAAAAAAAAAAACTATTCTAGGAGTTTATTTGGAAACACAAGATTAAATATAGCAGCATAAATTACTCAAAGAATACAACCTGTGAAAAGCTCATAAACGTTAATCATTCACCACATAACTTTAAATAAACTGACAAAAATAATAGATGGTGGACCAATGCCAGATAAAAGGAAATGTGATGTGATGAATGTGCCGCGTTAATTTTATCTTGAGGATTTTATTTAAGGGATTTGGGATATTAAAAAGTCTTTGAATTCGTGAAGTGGGGATTGAAGTCGGGGTCCCCACTCTTTGTGTGCAAAAGTGAATGTGGCCTCTTTGCTTGTTATTCGACAATCTTGTAGACTTACCGACCGAGAGTGCCGTAGGTCCAACAGGGAGAGAACCTTGATCTCAAAGTTTCCCCCTGACTTAACACACTCCACCCAGGGTAGAGGTCTTAGATGAATAACACAAAAAAAAGATTTCCCTAGTTAAACTAGCATGCGTTGCTCAAATCCGTTTCTGGGTCCCCAAAGCCACTTGAGTGTAGCAGTGGGATTGCATACGTGGTTGAGCAACTTGGGTTTATTCCAATATTTGCAAAAAGGAAACTAGCAACTAATATTCTATGAAAAACAAAGCTAAAACTTTGTAGTTGATTTTATGACTTCAATTAAGTGAGATGAGTTGATTTTATCTTTTTTATGCAAAATTAAAGCTAAAGAAAGCAAATAAAGCGGGAAACAACCTTGAAACAAGAAAGGGAAAAAACACCTGTTTCCCCCCAGGGGCAGGGGAAACGACGAAAGACGAGTTTTGTGGCTCGCAAACTTTATTACAACTCCTACACTACTCTTTTCTTTTTTGAACCTATGGATCCTTATAGAATGGATCAGACTTGAAGTAAACAATTACAAAAAACTTTCTAAAAGTCCTAGTCTTCAAGGGTTCCAACTTGGGCTCAAAATCCTTCACTTTTACCTTGATTTTGCCAGAGTTTCCCCTTGCTTCAATGGACCTACTAAAAACCAGCAAGGAAAGTGATTAGAATATGATGAAAAAGAGTTTAAAAGATTAACTAAAATTTGAGAAAAATTACCAAAAATTTTCTGAAATTTTTCCAAGGCAAAAAAGGGAAAATTTTGAGACTTTTGACGCTTTAAACTAGCATAAACTAAGCTCTCTTAGTTGTTTCTGTTTGCTGTCCCAAAAAAACAGCAAGCATGAATCAACTAATTAGCTTGATTTACATAGTAAAATGAAGCAACTTCTAGCTTAAGATTTAAGTGAAACATATAGAAAATTGGTTAGAGACTAGCTTAGATCTACTCTTTAATTGGAAAAAATTGAAACTAGATCTAAATACTTCATGCATGCAACATTAGATGCTAAGATTTATTCTTTAAAAAGAAATCAAACTAACATGCATGTAAAGAAAGAAGAAGGGAGAAGAATTTTTTTAGCAATTTTGTGGCGCCTTTGCTTGAGTCTCAAGAACCCTTGGGCAATGGAGTCTTTCTTTGGTGTGAAGAAGAGGGAGGAAGTTTTCTGAAGTGCTTCAAGAGAAAACAAGGGAGCAATCAAGCTTCTTTGATTCTCTAAAAGGTTGGCCTTTCAAAATCCAAGCTTCTTTGATTCTCTAAAAGGTTGGCCTTTCAAAATCCAAGCTTCTGACAAGTACCTGCACAAAAGGTGTTTCCTACAAGAGAGACTTTGTTCCACGTTAGTTTAAACAAAAACTTAACATAAGAATATAAGCATCAAATGCATCAAACAAGTATATAGCATAACAAACAAGTAGAACCATATGCTCTAATTGGATAGCAATATCCTTACCATAGCCATCATGCAAATACAAGAAGGAAAACTAAGAATAATATTACCTCCTAAGCTAACAATCCATCCACACATGTGAGTCCAAACACCAATCTTGACCTCCAAAGCCTTTTGATTCAATTAACAAATGAGAGATTACAATCGTGTATACTAAGGTCGCCCAAGCTCCAACTTACAAAAGGGAGGAGGGTTGCCTTGTATATATAACCAGTTGGGTGATATTACCAAGAGGAGATGCGCAAGTGATGAAGGAGTGGCGCATAGGTTAAGGGGAGATGTGCACGAGTGAGGTGGGAGATGAGTGAGTGATGTAGTGGAGTGATGTAGGGGTATGTGGGAGTGGAGTGAGGTGAAGTGAGAGTGAACTTGGGTGTGAGGGCGAGTTGGTAACCTTGGAATCTCCTCCATGCCATGTCACCCAAAGAGGTCGAGTCCCTACTTTGGGATCTCCTCCATGCTATGTCACCCAAAGAGGTCGAATTCCTCTCTAGTGAACTCGCCCAAGCTTCCAATTGACTGGGGACCAAGAAAAAACATACTTCCAACATGTTTCCTAGTTTTCCTAAAAAATAGGAAATTAATTAAATGACCCCTTTTCCGTATTTTTCGAGATAAATTCATTTTTTAGTGATAAAAATCACTTTTTTGCCTCGACAAAAGGGGTATAGGGGTTTAAATGGTACTCTGGCTTGGAAAACAAGCATAAATATGGCATCTGACAATGATTGATGCCATATTTTTACAATTTATTGACTTACAATTAAAAATTTTCGTTTTGCGGGAAATTTATTATTTCACTAAAACATTAAAAAAAACCTATCAAACCTAGCCACAACTTCCATATGATTCAATAGACATGACCTAGCATGAACTCATATACATTTAGACACTAGACATTGGTTATACCATACCAAGGCCTAACCACCAACACATACTCCAGCTTTGGAGTCAGTCTCTGAGTGAAAAACTTAGAAATTATTAATCGCCCACTAAGGTAGGAAAAAAATAATTAACAAGTGAAAAAACACTCTAGAGTACATGTTCGTACCCAGGTCTTAGGTGGCCAATAGTCTTTTACAATATTTCATGCTCAAGTCATTTATTACAATGCCCTCGGAGGGATGGAAATGCGGAAAAGGTGGTCTTTTGAAACACCTGCTGAACTTGTGAACTCTGACTTTTGAGCATCTGTCTGCTCAGTCTTTGGCGGCTCATCTTCAAATTCAGCTAGTACAACTCGGTGGATAACAGACCCAACGTCACCAGTCCATGATTCCACCACTCGTGTGCCTCACCCACTAAGTGTAGGGTAGCGAAACCGATGGCCTCTGTCTTGGTCATCTGGTTAAGCTTGTAGTATGTGTCTAGCTTCTGTACTCAAGCTCTGGTAGTGCATTTGGACGATCCGTCAAAAGAAGGTATGGTGAGTTTACCAACTTTTCGGATGAAATTCAAGTTATGCCCCTGTTGCTGCTGCTGTCCTCCTCTCTGAGGCTCTCTGGGGCGGTTCCTGAGTCTGAGTCCACAGTACTCGACCAAGTCATGTCCTGATGGAAGTCACGTCCCAGTGCTGCATACTCCCTCATGTATTCTGCAATGTCCTCTGCCTGGGTTTCCCTCTGGAAACGAGGGAACAATATCCTGGGAATCTTACTCGAAGAGGTGTATGTGCGAGTAGGTGAATGGGGTCTACTACCTGCCCCTGAGTTCCCCTGCGTTGCATGTGGGGTTTGTGTGCCCGGGGTGCCCACTATAGCCAATCTATCAACGATCTGCGCCAAGGACTGAGTCATGGCCTGCTCACTGACTACCAGATTGTTGAGTACCTGCATGAAGGTTGCCTTTGGTTCCATGGGGGCCTTGCCACTCTCCTTTGGTCTCTCATATCTGTCTCCCAACATCCTCTCTGCCTCACGCACTGCCTCACTGCCTCATGCTCTGCCCTTCTCTCTGCTTCCCTGTGTGCCTCTTCCTCTTCATCTAAACTGGGAGGAAAAGGGGGAAAATCTGGTCTAGCTCTCCTCTCCCCGCGTCTGTTATAAGTGACGTACTCGTCACCTATGTGCTCACAGCCCTTTTGTAATGATCCCAAGCCAATTTTTTCGCTTTGTATCACTAACTACTACTGATTTATTGTTGTGCAGGTGTTTATGGAGTTATTAAGTGCATACAAGATTCATCCAACACATGAAGATCACAACATAATCAATACATAGAAACAAAAACAAGATCTGACCTTTTTACTATGCAGAATCAATACAATAGATGGCCGATCTGGCATGAACATCAGATGGCCGTACAATCAAGAGATATGAGCTGCTATAAAAAGCTCTGCTGATACAAAAGAAGCCTCCAAAGGATGAATAAGTAATGAAGACCAATACCCAGCGGATTTGGATGTCAAACCCTCTAGCTGAAGAGTGCCACTCTCCAAATGAAGACTGAAACCCTCAAGAATTCGGCCCTGATGGCCAGATGCTCCAAATGAACTCAAACTCATCCCACTGGTAGATCAGGGCAGTGGGAACTTGCTCCAGGAGTTTTAGGCCCAACGTCCAAGTGTAACCCTTCAACTGATGAACCTCCTAAGGGAGTTGCGCCCTCTTGAAAAGATGAAACCCCAATGCACTCGTCCCTGTAGGAAAACAACTCCAAATGACTTGAAACTCTCCCAGAATGTAGATCAGCCTAAGAAGATCCCGTGGAAGAAGTTTCAGGACCAGATCACAAGCATATCTCTCTAGATCTGAGTTCTTCTGAATCACAGGATGCCCCCTATGGCTCCAAGACGTCCCAATCTGCAAATAATGATATGAGAATGATAACCCTCCAGAAAAGTACTCAAACTGATGAACATGCCCCTGCAAACAAAACCCAGGTGTCGGAATGGCCCCAGGTCCTCTGGATAAGCTGGATCGGACCTCCCTCTAGATGATGGTGCGCCCTTGAATCACAAGAACAGTATGGCCTTCTACCTTTTGAAGTGCTGGATGGAGATAAACTGAAACTAGAATGGTGTAGAGGAGTCTTTCATCCCCGAGACCAAGCTGTGGAACAAGGTGAGTGGATATTTCATCACTGAGTTGCTCACGAGGGTTTGTACAACAAAACCCCCAAACTGAATGCTCAAGAGCAATAGCAAATGCTAATCCAAAACCAGAATGAATAATAGGTGCGCCCCAACCTCTTACTTATACCTTTTTCTTCTAATCCTTTGTTGAGTTAAGTTAACTCCCAGGGTTAATCGTCTATTCTTCTGTTGAGTTATCTTTTACCTTTAATCCCTTTTCCTTTCTTAAGTCAATTTAAAAATATAACTTTTAGCTTCATTGATTTCCCCCTTCAGTGTAAGACTATGACCTAGTGGGGGTGCCCAGGCCACTGAGTCTCCTCTTCACCTCTCTAAGAGGTGGGGGACATTACAGTCTCCCCTGCTTGAAGTTGCTTGTCCTCAAGCAATTCCAAACCTTCTTCTCTTACCACATGTTCCTGCTCCCAAGTGGCATCCTCAATGGGTAAATCCTTCCACCTGATCAGGTACTTCTTGATGCTCCGGTTTCTGAATTTTTTCTCTCGGACTTCTAGCACCTCCTCCGGAATCAAAATGAGTTGTCCCTCCTCATCCATGGGGGGTAATACTTCAATAGGCTTGATGTGTTGATCGAGGGGTTTCTTAAGGCATGAGACATGAAAAACGTTGTGAATTCTGCTACCCTGTGGAAGCTCCAGCTCATAAGCCACGTCCCCTATCCTCCTGATGACTCTGTTGGGTCCAAAGAAACGTGGTTGTAGTTTCTCCGCTCCGCTTCTTTTAATGGAAGCCTATCTGTATGGTTGCAACCTCAAGTAGACTAAATCGCCAACCTCGAAAGTCCGATCAACTCTGTGCTTGTCTGCTTGGACCTTCCGCTGGTTTTGTGCCCTCTGTAGATGATCCTTCAATTCCCTGATGATGTCTTGGCTCTGCTGTATCCAATCCTGTACCATCGGTGCCCTGCTGTCTCCAAATGCAATCTCTACAAATGATAGGGGATCATAGCTATACAAAGCTCTGAATGGAGACATGCCAATAGACATATGCTGGGTGGTATTGTAGCAATACTCTCCCAAATGCAACCATCTGACCCAAGCCTTTTGTTGCCCTGCCACATAGTTTCTGAGATAGCCTTCCACCCACTTGTTGACTATCTCTGTCTGTCCGTCTGTCTGCGGGTGATAGTTGGTGCTAGGGGTCAAGGCCGTACCAACCAACCGGAATAACTCCTGCCAGAAAGTACTCATAAACCTGCTATCCCTATCGCTGACAATGGTCTTGGGGAGGCCGTGCAACCTAAAAATCTCCCTAAAAAATAGTTCGGCCACCTCTGCTGCACTGAAGTCAGTAGCTATGGCAAAGAAGTGTGCAAACTTCGTTAACCTGTCCACCACTACGAATATGCAGTCCTTTCCTTGTGTCTTTGGCAGCCCAGTGATGAAATCCATGGATATGCTTTCCCATTTGTGCTCCGGAATGGGCAAGGGTTGCAGAAGTCTTGCTGTGTGTGTGCTCGTCCTTGTTTGCCTGACATGTCGCACACTCTTTGACGTGCCTAATCACATCTTCCTTCAGCCCTTTCCATGAGAATCTTTCTCTCACCTGCCTGTACGTCTTGCTGATCCCCTGATGTCTGGCCATTGGTGAGTCATGGCATGCCTACAATACCTTGGCCTTGAGGGCTGACCCAGAAACCAAGAAGATTCGGTCTTTGTAGTAGATGAGGTCATTAATAACCTTGAAATCTTCCTCTTGTACCTGTCCGTCCAGAAGTTGGCACGCAAACTGATCCCCTACATACTCCATCATTAGTTGGTCTTTCCAATCAACTGTTATCCCTGTTATGGCAAGGATGGATGGTCTCCTGGATAAGGCATCTGCCACCACATTATTCTTTCCTTTGACAAACTCAATGTCAAAATCATAGGCTTGTATTCGGCTTACCCATTTTTGTTGCCTCTCGTTCCAGTCCTTCTGTTCCAGTAAGTATTTGAGACTATTATGATCTGACTTGACAATAAACCGAGCACCTACCAAGTATTGCCGGAATTTGGCTAATGCATGCATGATAACCAACATTTCTTTATCATAAATGCTGTAGAGTAGCTCAGGACCTCGAAGTTCCCGGCTCTTGTAGGCAAGAGGGTGCCTCTTCTGCATCAGTACGACCCCTATTCCTTCCTCGGATGCATCACACTCCAAGGTAAATGGAAGACTAAAATCTGGAAGGGCTAAAACTGGGCACGTACTCATCACCTTCTTCATCTTGTCCATCGTTTTTTGAGCCTCCTCGTCCCACTTGAATGCCCCCTTCTTAGTCAAATCGGTCAAGGGTGCACATAATTGAGAGAATCCCTTGACAAACTTCCTGTAGTATGAACACATTCCCAGAAATCCTCTCAACTTTGTGAGTGTCTTAGGAGTGGGCCATTCCATGATGGCTTCAATCTTCTCCTGATGCACTTGTACCCCTTTTGCTCCGATAATGTGTCCTAGATAAAGGACCTCTGTCATTCTAAACTCACATTTGGACTCCTTAGCATACAACGACTGTTCCTCCATAATTGACAAAATCTGGTCCAAATGCCTAAGATGCTCCTCCCATGTCCGGCTATAAATAAGCAAATCATCAAAGAATACTAACAGGTGCTTCCTTAGTTGCTTGTTGAATACATGGTTCATACATGACTGGAACGTAGCAGGGGCATTGGTTAACCCAAAGGGCATCACCAAAAACTCATAATGATCGTAGTGACATCTAAAAGTTGTTTTTGAGATGTCTTCCTCTCTCATCTTGATTTGATGGTAGCCAGAACGAAGGTCAATCTTAGTGAAGTAGACAACTCCATGCAATTCGTCCAACAGTTCATCAATCCTTGGTATTGGGTACCTGTTTTTGATGGTCTTTTTATTCAAGGCCCTGTAATCAATGCACATCCTCATAGTGCCATCCTTCTTTTTTACCAACACTACTGAAGAAGCAAAAGGAGTACTGCTGGGTCGGATGTGTCCCATGTCCAAAAGTTCCTTGATGGCCTTTTCTATCTCATCTTTGTACTTCTTGGGATGTCTGTACGGTGTGGTGATCACTGGTTTGGCCCCTTCCTCTAGCTCAATAA
Organism: Picea engelmannii; assembly: GCA_009831015.1. NCBI lineage: Eukaryota > Viridiplantae > Streptophyta > Pinopsida > Pinales > Pinaceae > Picea > Picea engelmannii. The sequence continues at coordinate 52,648 of ML843478.1, forward strand.
TGTGCTCAAAACCTCTATCCGGTGGAACCCTCGGAGGAATAGGCCCAAACACCTTGTGGTGTTTGTCAAGAATTTCCTTAATTTCGGGAGTGTAATGAACCTTGCCCTGTTCATCTACACGTGTCACAACTCTGCATTCGGCTGCATATACTATTTCATCTCTCCGGAAGATGGCTTCCATTCTCTTGGCCGTGACTACCCTTGCAGCATTCCCTGTCATGCCCCGAAGCACTACCTTACGTCCACCCTCTTCTGTGAATGACATTTCCATCGTTTTGTAGTTGGTGGTGATAGGCCCTAATGTGCTTGTTGCCGTTTGTTATCGCACAGTTTGTAGGAAGGGTTTAGGTTAGCTTGAGTCAAGGCTTAAAACTCGCGTAACAGGAGCTTCCCCACCCACTGTCACCTCGATGAGGAGCTCTTTCTATTTAGGATGGCTAGTCCAAGGGAGACGTCCCTAGTAATTTGGGTTTATGAAAGGGCTAAAGGGCTAATGGATCAAGGTAAGAGTTTCCTTTCACAGATTACTGCCAAGAAAGATAGTCAAGAAGAAGATGTTCCACTGGATGGCACCTGTTTGCGAGACAAGACATATAAACTAAAATGCGCTGCAGTGGTTAGTACTTCAATGTATCAATGACTATCCTCGAAATATATGTGAGCAATGATCAATTGTAATTATTGACGAAGTCAATGATTACTAAACAAAGACAAATGACTTATAGCACTTCATCAATAAATTACATAAGAGATATGAGCATTCAATGTATAAAATCCAATCCTTGTATCATATCAATGCATTAAGTATCACAAATTTGCTCATATATAATGTTGCTGCGTCACAATTGCAGAAATAGGTGACGTCAGCCCTATTAATAGGTCAAGATTGAAGACAATGAGTGAAACGTTTTCTCTAATAAGCTTGTAAATGCAATCAATGACTCAATGTCTATCAGATAAGGTGATAAAAGTCACAACGTTTCAGCCCAAGCAAAGAGATAAGAAGTGTGACGTTACCTATATTATTTCTGCTGCAACTATGACGTCAGCCCTAAATCAGCTTGGTTAGAGAGGCCAAAGGTAGACGTTTTGCAATTTTAACCAATGAAAATGTTTAATACCTCTATGGCTGCCAAGGGGTGACCTAGCCGCAACTTTTAGAGCAAACAAGAGTTCAAAAGGCTAAGACGTCACCTCTAGGGTTAGGGTTAGTAAGACTGCTAGGGTTAGACGCTAGGTTAGTTAGGGTTTCAAATAAAAG
>ML843479.1:4944-18598 GCA_009831015.1 Picea engelmannii
TTGTGTTCTTTGTGTTCATTGTGGTGATGACTTGTTGATGATATATTGCTGATATATGTTGCTGATATGTGCTCACATCTAACTGGTTATAAATGAAAACAATGGGCAATGAATAAATGTTGAATGCTAATTGATGAGTTTTTGTGCAAGAAGGAAGTTTTGGGAAAAAGAGCCCCACACTCATTCACCCCCCCTCTAAGTGTGGTAGGTGTGTCCAACAGATAGATCACTTCAGAGAAAACGAAGAGTGAAATCTTGAAGGTAAAAATTCCCAAAGTAAAAAATCCATAGGGGTCGTTGATGAACGGAGGGACACGTGGAGCATGGAAATGTACTTCAGAGAAAAGTTATTTCAGAGGAATTGAGGAGTGAAAACATGAGAACTCCCGAAGGCGGAAGTGTCGAAGTCCATATGAGTCGTCCATTGGGACAGAACGCATGGTGGAAGATCCATGACTTTGGAGGATTGACACTCTGGGAAAAAGGGGAGCAAAGGGGCGTTGAATGCAAGTCGCCCGAAGGGGAATCAAAGGACAATCTAAACTATTTTTTGAGGCAAGTATGTGGCAATTGATCCGTAGATTCGGGTAAAGGTCACTTCAGGGAAAAAAGGAATTGGAATGCTTGGAACTCCTGAAGCTGAAGTTCTAAAGTGGATCACAACCATTGGATGTTGGACAAGCGCAGACCGTAGATCTAGTCCAAGTTTTTTCACCAATTCGAATTTCGGGGAAATAGGAGGCAGGTGCATTTGAAATCGCTGAAGCCCGAATTTGTGAATGGAGTTGGGCTGAGGTCATAGCCCGTGGTCATATTGTAGAAGAGACTATCATAGGAGCTAGCACTCATCCATTTGGTGTTACCATAGTGCCAGAGAAAGGGAGTATGGGTGATCGAACCTGCGTGGGTAATAACAAGGGACATGTGTGAATTATATCCAGGGTCTAACAGAGGCCCGAAGAGCTAATTCGAATAAGGTATTAGAATATCCTTGACCAAGAGGTTGAGTAGCCCTGAGGAGAGAAGGGGGTTCTGCATCAAGTGCTATCAGAGCCACATATTTTAATTTCTGTAGGAAAGAGGAGATAATATGATACCATCAAGTGGTATCATAGCTTAATTTTTCCCATAAACAACATGTGAAGGAGGAGACAAAGTTCTAATGTTATGTGAAGGATTGTTGCAAGTTCACAACAGACAGTAGACTTTCCAGGAGGGTAGGAAAAGGAGGAAGATGGCTAATGAAGTCCATAAGCGTGGTCAAGGCAAGGACCTCCAACATAAAAGTAAGGAAGAGATGGATAAAGAGCTCGAGGAGATAAGATCAGAGCTTGACATGATAACGATGAAGATGAAACAAGAGGCATAGGTACATTGGAGGTATGAATCGACAATGAAACAAAAAACCAAGTGGCATGTCCAAAATGTTTTGGCCAAAAGGAAACAATAGGTGTTGAGGAGGTGGCTGAGGGAAGCTGAAACCCTCAATGACACAGATAAAGTGGTTTAGATTTTTGAAACCGAGAGTGGAAAGAGCCTCGATGATGAGGAGGAGAAGAGATCAATTGATCTCATGAACTTCCAGGAGGGAAGTGATGAAAGTTAAAATTTCTAGGTGGGCAATGAGAAGAGATCAACAGTTGATCGCAAAGAATTCCAGGAGGTCAGAATTAGAATTCCATATTGCCAGGTGGGCAAGGGAGAAGAGAGGAACTCAAATGAGAGTTCAGATCAACAAGGAGTGCTGATGGAAGTGGATCAGAGGAGCATTATGATCATTGGGGGAATTCATATATTCCTACCAATTAGGCCAATAGAGGCTAGTGCAAAAATTTTAGGTGCATCAAGAAAAAGGCAGTCAATTAAGACTATCATAAATGAGGAAAAGGAGTAGGCATCAGCGTCTTCCCTATAATAAAAAGAGGATCATTCAGGTGAATTGCTCGCTTAGTGGGAGATGGACTTGGAGTTGCTGGAGGATTGGTTGAAAAATCTAGGACCAGAGAAGGATTGTCAGGATGTAGTCATACGAAGAAAAGGGGAATGCCAGCCTGAGGAGAATATGGAAGAAGCTGAAGATGTACCAATAGAGGATGTGGCAGAAGTTGAGCTATCAGAGGAGATGGAAGGACATAAGTCCAGTAAGGAGGCTGCAGAATTTGAATCTACAGGGAAGTCACAAATCAAGGCCACAAAAGGAGAGAACAGCAGGGGAGATCAGATTGATCTACCCATTGATAAGGAGGAAGTGCAACAAAGAAGACTTCCAAGGAGAAGCTAACCAAAAGAGTAGTTGGAAGAAGTAAAAGATGAGATAAGAGAGCTGATGGTGAAGTCAGAAAAATAAGCTGTCAGTAGGAGGAAACTGAACAGAGGAGAACCTGCAGTAGAAACAACATACAAGAGGAGTAGGAGGACAACTACAAGGGAGATTTTGGGATCGAGGAGGATTTCAACAACAGAGCAGAGGAGCTCATGATTTTCCCAGCTATGGAGTATGATGCGGGAGCATCCTTTCCACCTTAGCAATGCGCCAACATTCTAATACATCAAAGTGCATGAAAGGAGGGGAGAGGCGCCAACCCTCTCATTTTGACCTCAATTTTAAAAATTTAATGTAATTTAAATGCAATTAAATGATGTAAGGATCGAAGAGTCGAGTTGATGCCTTTGTACGAGAAGTAGATAGAAAGGAATTTAATGAGGTCTGAGTTGTACAGTTATTGAGAATCGCCTTAGATATGAAATATTCATGGTCATTCAATGTAATAAGCCTCGATAGATAAGAATTTTGTTGGTGATTAGACACAACGAGTGTAGTTGGAGAGAAAGACTCAATGAGTCTCCTCTTGTATAAATATTTGTATGATATGCCTAGTAGAGGCTGCTGAAAGTTGATGAAAAACAATTGTAAGCCAAGAGAAGAGAAGAGCTGAGACTCTATTGCAGTCCAAGATTTTGTGCACATATTGTAATTGACATTCACATTAATACAAAAGAGCATATTTCATTGTTTATGAGTTTTTGTGTGGTGAATGTGTGTTTTATGAATGTCATGTGTGTGTTTATGTGTGCATATGATGTAGATGTATGTGATAGGTTTCATCTGCAGGAGGAATATAGAATTCACTATCTGTCTGTGAGTTTGCTGGATTATTTCTGGGTTCTTTAGGATAAATTCAAGGAGTGCATGACAGAGTGCTGAGAACTCTGAGAGCCAACATAGGGAGTGTGTATCTGAACTCTGCTTCGACTTCAAGGGAGAACTTTCCAGGAGGGCACACCATAACAGTTTACAGACTCGGGGAGGAGCCTCAAGGTTACTGAATACCTTGGAGGAGGAACTGTGCAGAGACGGAACATAATACATAGTTTCTTGAAAACTCTATAGAGATCTATGAGGAGGGCATTGAGCAGGTGCAAGTGTGCATAGGTGAACTCTGTCTCAAGTTCTAAGAAGAGAAGAGTCAAAGGAAGAAACCCAAGAGTTATTGAACACTCTGGTAAAAAGACATGATAGATACTTTAGATTTGTTGAACCCTCTGAAGAAAAAGCTCAGTAAGGAGTGCTTTGAGCAAGTGCAAAGAGTGCACAGGACCAACACTTTCTGAAGTGCTGGAGAAGTTGAAGAAAATAGAGTTGTTGAATACTCTGGGAAGGATATCTGCAAGTGTGCATTGAGAGAATGCAAGGAGTGCCTTAGTGAACCTGAAAGATTTCAAGATTCTGGAGGAAGACTTGTGCAAGGAGTGCACTAGGACACCACTTAGACAAGTGTTAATTACATATGAAGATTCATGCCAGCACAAGGAGTGTGCATAGGAGTGAACTTGTTTCAAGTTCGAAATCATAGAAGAAGAGTGCAGGGTTTCCAGGAGGATACAAGAAATTATTCTAAGGAAGCGCAAGTCGAGACCCACCAATTGGGCTCGGAGGAGGAGGTTCAAAGGCCACATCCTTTGAATACTTGCAATTTTCCCAAATTCAGGAGAACGTATAAGCTCAGGAGGAAGAGCTACATCAGCTATTGGATCAACTACAAGGAGATATCTGGACCATTAGATTTACATCCAGACAAGAGGAGCACACCGAGGAGGAGAGCAGATCCCAATCGTCATATCTAGGTGCGAAGGACCAACAACCATTGGATCCAGGTAAAGTGCACGAGACTTAAACCCTTTATAAGTGCACAATAATAAGGAATCACCGAAGTCCCTAAGTGGATTGGGACAGTCCATCATCAAGAGAGACATGTGGCAGAAGATATGAGACTCCAGAGGAATTTCACTCCAAGAGATTTCAAAAGAAGTGGTTGCATAAACGCTGAAGCCCGAAGTGCCAAAGTAAATTTGGACCATTGGATCTAGAAGGGTACCTGGCAGAGATCCATGTACTTTGGAGAAAAGTACTTCGACGAAAATTCTGTGTGGAGTGAGCAAAACTCTTGAAGCTCCGAAGCCCAGAGCAGATCCTAGTCATTGATTTACAGGGGGCATGTGGCGTCTAATCGTGTGGTCTAGAAGGTAGGAACTCTCAGAGAAAGAGAGTGTAGAAGGGTGAAGTAATCCTGAACTCATTGGGAGCCGGAGCAGATCTGGGTCATTGATCTTGCAGGAAAAGGTGTCGCCATATCCCACACTCTAGAGTTGAAGTACTCCAGAAGCATTGAAGAAAGGAGGTGCAAGGAATCCTGAAGGATGTAGTTGCAAAGTCATCCCAACCATCCATTTGAGAAGGACACATGGTAGAAGATCTACCACTTCGGAGAAAAGCCACTTCGGGAGAAAGTGGATTTGGTGGAGGCAGAACTCCTGAAGGCCAGAGCGTCGAAGTTCATTTGAACCGTAGGATCAGGAGGGATGCATGGCGGAGGATCCCTCACTTTAGAGGTCGTACACTCTGGAAGAAAGTGGAGAGTGGTGAAGAAAAAATCCCAAAGGCCGTATTTCCGGAGTTAATCTCGACCATCAATATGAGAAGGACAAGCATCATCAGATCGTGGAATCCATAAATGTGCACTCTGGAGGAAAAGATGAGGAGGAAGCAGAGTCATTGAACATAAGTCGTTCTAAGCTCCAGAGGTAAGAGCCCATCCTAGCCGTTAGTTTCTTAGACATGTGGCACCATATCTGTCACTTCAATGATAGAGCACTTTGAGGAAAATGAAGAGTGAAATCCTGAAGGTCGAAAGTGCCGAAGGCCGAAATCGATAGGGGTCATTGAAAAATGGAGGGACATGTGGAGCGTGGAAATGTACTTCGGAGAAAATTTACTTTGAAGGAATTGAGGAGTGAAAACACGAGAAATCCTAAAGGTCAAAGCACCAAAGTCCATCTGATTCATCCATTGGGACAGGACGCATGGTGGAAGATCCATCACTTCGGAGGATTGACACTATGGGAAAAAGGGGAGAAAAGGGGTGTTGACTGCAAGTCACCCGAAGGGAAATCAAAGGACAATCTCGACCGTTGATCGAGGTAAGTATGTGGAGTTTGATCCGTAGTTTCGGGTAAAGGTAACTTCAGGGAAAAAAGGCATTGGAACACTTGGAACTTCCAAAGCCAAAGTTTTGAAGTGGATCACAGTCATTGGCTGTTGGACAAGCGCAGACCATAGATCTGGTCCAAGTGTTTTCGCCAATTTAGAGTTTAGGGAAATAGGAGGTAGGTGCATTCAAAATCGTTGAATCCTAAATTCGTGAAGGGAGCTAGCCCAAGGTCATAGCCCATCGTCATATTGAATAATAGACTAACATAAGAGCTAGCACTCGTCCATTTGGTGTCACCAGAGTGCTAGAGAAAGGGCATGCGAGTGATCAAACCTGCGTGAGTAATAACAAGGTACCTATGTGAATTATATCCAAGGTCTAGCAGAGGCCCAAAGAGATGGTTCAACTCATGTATTAGAATATCCTTGACTGGGAGGTCAAACAACCCCGAGGAGAGAAGGGGGGTCTGCATCAACAATATTCTATGGATATAAAAGACCAGAAATGACAGTTGCGAGAAACATAATATACCTAGTCCTCCATCATAGAAGCAGAAATAAGCCAATTTCACAACATAGCGTGTTTAGGTTGTTCCATGTGTTTCCCATGTTTTCTACTCTTGCATTGGTTGCTTTTCCTAGGCTCCCATACACATAAAAAACAACCAAGGCAAGAATAAAAAAACATGGGAAACAAAAACCTTGTCAGAAATGTATTGTGGATTGTGGATTGACCACCCTTCAGACTTGCATTTTTCAAATACAATAATAGGTTAAATGACTGAGTAATAACTAAACATCAATGAGCTTGTATTTGACAAAGATATTTAAATGTTATATGACTTAATAGTAATTAAAGGTGTACGATGCTCTATAAATACTAAAGGGGAATACCTCATGAATGAGCTCCTCTTGTTTTCGAGAATAATTTATTCTCTACTAAACAAGACCAACCATGTGAAGGTGGAATCTTGTTTGGTCCCTCCCCCCCTCACATCACTCTCAATTCCCCATACCCAATCTGCATAACAGGTAGAAAAAAAAGAATTAAAGGTAAATGAAATCAATACGGTACATGCATACATAACATAGAAGGTCCAAGCACAACTAGCAAATAAAAAAATTGACTCCAAGATAACTATGTTGGGTATGCATGCAACCCTTCAAACCATTTATGGGAATCAATAAATATACACCAACAAAGAATATGATAGTGTATTAGGATGGATAAGTACTTTATACTACCTAGGATGAAATGTTCATTTCTCATTAAATACCAAATGTTGAGAACCCACAATATTCACAATCAGTTCTAGGCATACATTCATTTGCAAATGAAAGTGTAAAAATATGTATAAGGGTCTCAATAACTAGTAGGCAATCACTACCTCCTTCGAGTATATTTCTCATTCAAGAGCACTATCCAACCATAAAAAAACACATGCATATTTTTGAACTCTAACTTACACATTTCCTCCATTCACCAAGGTATACAAACTGTTATTCAAGGCTTCAAATTATGGGTAACCTAAATCTTTGACAAAGTATCCCATGCATGAAAACATAATAACCTCATCATGGCATGCAACCAATGCTATCGAGATCATAGTTCTTCCATGTGTTTTTAAATGAAACACAACCTATCATGTCCATAAACAAAACTACTCATAGTTGAATAAAATGCAATAACCCATTCCATGAATTCATGCCAAAAAAACCATGAAATTGATTAGGAGAAATGAGCTACCAACATATTTTTCCATGGCTAAATTGGTGTTTTCAAAGGTTGGGAAAGAACATACGAAGAGTGAGAAAGTTGTGGGATTTTTCACTTAACCATTTTTATAAATGTTGGACAACACATGTATTCCAACAGGGGATGAACACATTCAGTAACCACTCACACAACTAGATCAAATATAAACACACAAATATTTTGACATGGTAAAACCCCTACGGGGAAACATCCATGGCCCCAAACAACGAGACCACCTGGAGCAATTTATTAATGAAAAATAAAAATATTACAAAGATATTCTACAAGATAGTTTCTCACAATCAATCATTGACAAATGACCCTCCATGCTATTTAAATAGAGATCATGGACCAATCGTGTTTTAAGATATGGATCAATGTAGTCATTAAGATCGAGTAGAATATGAACCTTCAAATCACTCTATGTTGGGAATATATCATGATCATCGTATTTCCTAACTACAAATGCATACTAAAGAAACACACTAAGAAACACACTTTTACCTAACGACACGTTAGACCAAGTATATCTTAACTAACTCCCAAGTGTCTAAATATCCTAACATCCCCCCTTAAGAACAACTTGGGATAGTATTGAAGGATTTACAATAGTGACACAATAGGAGAAGGAAGGAGGAATTAGATCCTATCCACCCTTAATGGCAACTTCCTCAACTCCTAACATATATCAAAGTTTGGAAAACTTCGCTTCTGGAAGAGACTTTGTGAAAATGTTTGCAACTTAATATTTTGTAGGGAAAAATAACACTTCAATAACTTGATCATGAATGAGATTTCTTATGAATTTCATGTATAGATCTATGTGTTTTCTATGTTGATGTTGAACTGGGTCTTTGGCGAGCTTGATGGAACTCTAATTTTTGCACCAAAGTCCCATTGGATGCTATTGTTGGAATCCAAACTATAAAAGGATTTTTCGAAGCCACAAGGATTCTTGACTTGCATTTACCACTGCTTGGTAGTGTTCTTTTGTTGAAGAAAGTGCAATAGCATGTTGTTTCTTACAGGCCCAAGTTACAGGTCCTGAACCAAGAAAGAAAACTTGTCATATGTGAATGGGTATACAAAACTAAGTATTCATCCTATGGAAGTATTGAAAGACACAAGGATCAATTAGTTTCCAAAGGATTTTCACAAGTTGAAGGAATTGACTCTACTGAAACCTTTCCCCCTTTAACCAAAATAAATTCCATCCGCCTTGTTCTTTCCCTTGTTTCCTCACATAAATGGGAGGTCCATCAGATGGATGTTAAATCCTCCTTCTTGCATGTGGATTTACAAGAAGAAATATACATGGAACAACCTCCTGGCTATATTCAGAATGAATCTACCTTTGTTTGTCGCCTTAAGAAATCTCTTTATGGTCTTAAGGAAGCTCCTCAATCTTGGTATGCCAAAATGGACAACTTTCTTATTGACACTAGATTTTCTAGATGCCATTCTGATCCTAATGTCTATACCAAGAAAGTAGGAAGTCATCTCATAATCCTTTTCCTTTATGTTGATGACATTATCCTTACTGGTAGTGACTCAAAATTTTTAAACCATGTGAAAACTAGCCTTAAGAAGAAATTTGAAATGACATACTTAGGCTTTTTTCACTATTTCCTTAGCCTCCAAGTTTTGCAAACCAATGATACCGTGTTGGAATATCTATGTTTTCCAACAATAAAAGGTTGTAGCTTACTCTATGAACATGCCTATGTATATAGTAAAATAGTGGTGGATGAGAGTACTTCAACCTTCCAAGATTATGCACATATATCATAAATTTGATGCTTGAATATACTATGTTGCAATCATCATAAACCAAATCCGCACTTTTCAAATATTCAAGAATGCATTATGGCATAAATATATGAATGACGTGTATGCCAACATCATATATTTCATGTATGCCAACATAATACAGTTTATGTATGCCATACAAATTATTATTCAAGGCTTCATGTATACCATTAACAAACACGAGACCACCTACTGATAATGAAAGTAGGTATCAAGGCACCAAGTACATTCTTGCAAGTGTGAATAAAGGTGTTGAGGTCGAGCACTTGAAGAATCCATTGATCAGGAGACATTGATGTATTCCCAATTGTCGATGAAGGGAGAACCTCCCACGGATGATTTCAAACCTCTAGGTACTCATAGGACTCTAGGCTTCATTTCCAGAATAGATGAGATGAATTTGATGGAAGGAGACCCACTGAAAGGAGAGAATTAAGACAGCTCTCATCAGTCAACACAAGGTACAAATAAATAACTTGATGATTTGGAGGAACTCGCACGAAGAGGATGTCCTTGAACCATCGACCCTGTGTGTCTTTTGCATGCACCAGATGCAAGTAGTTCATGAAAAATACCTTATGAATAGCAACCAATAAGTAAAATTGCCGAAAAAGGTGAGGAAACCACCAATAAGGCTAATTACATCCAAGAAAATGCATGAATCCCAATGTGTGAATAGATTTCTTGCCATCTAACACAACGAAAACACCTAGTCAGCGACCAATGAGAAGATGTCGACTGTTGGGTTCAAGGTTACCTACCCATAATGAAAGTAGGACTAGGGTGCACAGTGTAGATTTTTTGAGGTACTATCAGGCTACCAAAACAAGTTTTTCCTTGACCTTTATTTTGGTTCTAAGTTCACAATCTCAAAACTATCTTTTGTTGTCTTTTTAGGACAACAAACTATTTAGTAACTTTTTGCTGATAATTTTGGTGGTTAAATTACCTTTTGAGGTGCCCTTGCAAGTGTTTTCATAACCCAATGTTAGCACATGCAATATAATCAAAACATATAACACTCCTCATGATATTTACAACTATAACAAGTTGATATAAACTTTGAGCATGCATGAAATGAACACAAGTATTTTTGGTCAACATGACCCTAGATAAACCCCCCCCCCCCTCGGGAAAAAACAGTTTGGAATGGAAGTATATATTTGTGGATAATAAAAGGTGGAATAAAACAAATATATGAAATAAATGAACTTGATATAATAGCAGCTTTTCTCAAGATTCAACACAAGTCCAAGAGTGAAAGATGTGCCCAAGCATGGTGCACCCTCCTCAAATGTTTCTCTATCCATTGAAATGAAGTGCCCTTGCTCCTTGAAGATATTATGGAGAAACCCTTGCACCACAATGTGCTCTTGTGTGTTGCCTCTCCACTGAAACAATCCTCAAAGAAATTTGACCACTGCAAGACCTCCCTACTATAAGTGCGCCCTTCTCCTCAAGTGTGCCCTCCTCCAAGAAAGAACAACCACCACAAATAATTTGGGCCCAAAGCCTTCATGAGCCCTCCATGAAAGGAGGTGCCCAAGCTCTCCTTTCCCAATGCTTCAATTCTCATCCTATTTCCCTTATCCAAACTCTCTTGGTGAACATACAAGTGAATGAGCCTCTCCTTGCCCTATGCGCCCCTCTTAAGGAAACATAAGAAAACCTAAAATATGTTTGGATGAGATCATCTCATCCCATCTCTAATCAAGGGTTGAGATCTCTCCAAAATAATATAAACTAAAAACCCACTTTACTTAAGTTTCCATAGTTTCTCTTTATGTCCCTCAATTCACCCACAAAGTGAATTAATAGTCATTTTAGGCTAAAATGACCAAATTTCACTTTTGACTTAAATCTCCTAAGTCAAATTGAAATTAGAAATAAATTACATGGTACATGGTACAAAATATTTCCCACTTGTGTTTATAGGTTCACAAACACAAGGGGACCACTTTCCAAGGTACCCAAATCTCAACACTCCCTCTTACCAAGGAAAGTTCCCTTCACCACCAATATCATCCCTGTAGTGGACATGGTTACCTACTGGAAAATACTCGGTAAGTATGGTTGTACCTTGATCAATGAAAGTAGTCCCTGACATAGATCTTCTCAATCTACGTGATCTATAAATGGAAGTGCATCTCCACCTATCCAAGATCACTTAGAACTTGGTATCAAACTAAATATCTCAACCTTGGTCTCCCACCAAGGATTTCTACCTCCTAGCATATTTCCAACAGTCACTACTCCTAGCATATCACCAAGAGTCACTCTCTTGGCATCTCACCAAGAGTCTCCCCCTCTTGGTATCTCACCAAGAGTATTTGGATCTCGACATCTCACCAATATCCTCAAATTGTCCTCTCACTAAGTGACTTCCACCTGAAGTGGATCTAGAACCTGATATTCTTGTCTCTATAGCCAAGTGAGGCTCAAGGCTCTATGGTGTCCTACTATTCCTCCTCATCAATATTTGATGCTCAGAATCCCCTGCACCAACTCTCTGTCTCAGAAAATATGAAACTGAAGCTATCCCCGGTGGACCAGTCACCACTGATGATGGTGTCCATGAAAATTGAGTCTGATCTCCCTCTGAATCATTACTATGATTCAATAATTCCTCCTCAACTCTGTCTCCCCACCTAAAGCTAGATGGTGCAACAACTGAAAAAGAAGTATAGAATTCACACTCTCTTGCAAACTGTGTATTGAAATCAAGCTCCTCTATTGTCGCTATTGAATCATCCTGCTTCTTCTTCTTCTTCTTCTTGGGACACTTTCCTTCTTACTGACCCATCTCTCCACAAGCAAAGAATATCATTGTGCTCATGTCTCTCTCCTACCCACTGCCACTCTCATGTGGTTTGGCCCCTCCTTTGGTGATCCAGGTGGATATTGGTGGCCACCCACCTTTTCCAACTGGCTCAAAACAACTTTATGGAAATTCTGGCAATTTACTATTTTTAGTAGGTTTTAACTTCAGGGGCCATTTTGAGGGCCTAAATGAAGGTTTTTCGATATTGAGGTTCTCAATGATATATGAAGGCATGATTGAGCCCCCCAAATGAATCTCTTCGATGATACCTTTCCAACGAGCTATCACACGCCTAAAACGGAGATCGTATGCGAAAGTTACGACCCCGGGAAGTTGATGCACCAACTTACCCAAACGGGGCGCCCATGACTTTTGGCGCTTCATCTCCTAGGGTTAGGTTTTTGGATGTCTAGGAATTTTGGCATTGTCGATTATTGTAAAAAGGCCTCCAGAGCCTCATTGTAACCATCTTCTTGCGAATGAGAGTAACCGTCACATCTCTTCTCAGAGATAAGATGCCACCATTCTAGCGAGTCTTTCACTCTGTATTTTTACAGTCTCTGTACATTTCTATCATTAATAGAAATCATGTATTACTATATATCTGTGTTTATGGTTGCATCTCTGATATATTTCTATTATAGTACTGGATATACACGACATCTCTGTGCATTTCTTTATTATATCTCCGCTCTCATTTCGTGTCGAAAATAATCCGGATCAGTGGTATCAGAGCAGGCTGCTCTTGATCATTTTTCAGTGCATGTCCCCGACGAGGTCCGAGTATAGCAAGTTGGGTCTCGAGCTTGTCTCTCTTGAGGACAATCGCTCTCGCACACCCAAGAAACCCTCAATGGCGGAAGAAAAGAAAAATGATGGAGCAGACGATCCTATCAATCTGTTGCTTGAGCAAGCTCTCACGCGACAGAGGGACGAAATGATGGAGAATTTTTCCCACATCCTTCAACGCCTACTGATAGCATCAGGCGCATCTTCATCAAGCAACCACTTTGGAGGTACCTCGCCTTTCAAGGTACAATTTAATTTTGATATTCCCGTATTTGAAGGTCAAATAGATGCAGATGCCCTAGATAAATGGTTAAATATGCTAGAAGGTTATTTCTCTGTTCATAATTTTTCATACAAGGAAAAGATCACCTTCGCACTCCTTAAGGCTCTCCCCCATGTCAAACATTGGTGGGAAACTTACTGGGAGTAGAGTTCCATAGAGGAGTCTGGAATATATGGGGTCAAGCCCACTTGGGATTTTTTTGTGGATGCGGTAAAGGAACAGTACTACCCTATTGGCAACTATGAGGAACAATACATGAGATGGACCACACTACGGCAAGAGAGAGGCCCAGCAGTTCCAGAGTTCACCAATACCTTCCATACCTTGCACACCAAGCTAGGTATCAAAGACTCCGAATGACATTTGGTTCTGAAATACCATGGGGCTCTACACAGATACATCCAAACTGAAATGCATTTTCTGGACATCTCATCACTCGGTGCTGCCTATCGATATGCTGTTAAAATCGAGCAGAAATTTAAGCACCAGAACAAATGGGAGTTCGGGTCTGCAAATCCACAACAACCAAAGCATGAAAAATACAACCCTAACAAACAGTCTCTCGAAAACCAGTCCAAGCCACAGGAAAAGAAGGGTCACGGGAAGACAAAGAAGGACACCGGAAAATGGTGCGATTTCCACAAAATCCCCTGGCACAACACGGATGAATGTCGCTCAAAATAGTCATTGGTGGCCGAGATCAAAGAC
>ML843479.1:19009-38578 GCA_009831015.1 Picea engelmannii
TTCAAGGATGAGGTATTATGTGATGTTGCCCCATTGGATGTCTGTGATGTTCTCTTGGGTCAGCCATATATGTGGAAACGCCATGCTATCTATGAGTCTCGACCTCGTAGTGTCATTATTACTCTGGGGGGTCATCTCTACAGAATACCAGAGGTAGTTCCAACTACTGCTCCACCTAAACAATGACGCAAGTTAGTATCTCATAATACAAAATTCATCTTCTCCACAATCTGTTCAAAAGGGGAACAAAAGGATACTGCAACCACCACAGCTTCGGCCCAAGAACCTTCTATCCAACAGAAGAAGGTCGATAAGGTTGCAACAAAGCACAAAGATTTCTTCTACACACAGTCATCTCATGTAGCCAGACTAGTTAAAAATGTCCAACCCTTCCATCCACAGGTTCGTGATGACCTTCAACAAACCAAGCAGCGTGATGTCTCCAACAAGACAAGTAGCTCACCAAGATGCAAATTCAATAAACGCTTTTCCTTCACCCCGGGGAACTCAACGCAATGGAGACCATTGATTCCTAAGGAGGGAGGATTGATCCAGGTGGATATTGGTGGCCACCCACCTTTTCCAACTGTCTCAAAACAACTTTATGGAAATTCTGGAAATTTACTATTTTTAGCAGGTTTTAAGTTCCGGGGCCATTTTGAGGGCCTAAATGAAGGTTTTTAGATATAGAGGTTCTCAATGATAACTGAAGGCATGATTGATCCCCCAAAATGAATCTCCTCGATGATACCTTTCCAACGAGCTATCACACGCCTAAAACGGAGATCGTATGTGAAAGTTACGACCCCGGGAAGTTGATGCACCAACTTACCCAAACGGGGCCCCCATGACTTTTGGCACTTCATCTCCTAGGGTTAGGTTTTTGGATGTCTAGGACTTTTGGCATTGCCAATTATTGTAAAAAGGCCTCCAGAGCCTCATTGTAACCATCTTCTTGCGAATGAGAGTAGTCGTCACATCTCTTCTCAGAGATAAGATGTCACCATTCTAGCGAGTCTTTCACTCTGTATTTTTACAGTCTCTGTACATTTCTATCATTAATAGAAATCGTCTATTACTGTATCTCTGTGTTTATGGTTGCATCTCTGATATATTTCTGTTATAGTACTAGATATACACGATATCTCTGTGCATTTCTTTATTATATCTCCGCTCTCATTTCGTGCCGAAAATAATCCGGATCATTTGGGACCTTGTATAGCACCTCTATTGGTCTTCTTCTTTCCCTTAGTCCACAAAGAAAGGTCCTCATCACCCTCAATAATCCGATGTTGTCATGAGGAATATGAGGTGAGTCTAGTATCCTCCTGGACGAAATCATCCCAAAGTCTCTCCCAAGTAGGCATAACCTCTCGGGAAACAATGCCTCAAACAAATGGACCCCATGGTTTGGTAAAGTTGTTTAAGGTTGTCCTCACCATAAATCTTGGGTCCACTATCTCTCCGATGACTGCAAGCTCATTTCTGATCTCACTGAATCTTCCAAGGAATGATGTAACCAACTTGGAATCGATCATCTTAATTCTCCTAATCCTGTCCTGTAGAATCATCTTCCGATTCTGGTTATAACTATAGTAAAGATTGCATAGGGAATCCCACATATCAAATGCATAGTCTTTACCAGTAAAATGTGGAATGACATGTTCTCTCACCCCTTCACAACTATTCCTTTTCACCTTGTTCTTCTTCTTCCTGAAATCTTCCACCATGATGGGAGAAGTGACAAGAGGAACAACAATGGGAGTCTCAACTATGTCCCATAGTTCGAGGTCCTCTAAGATGAAATTGATCCTGGTATTCCAAGGGGACCAGTTGCTATCTCCATCTAGCCTATCCTTTTCTCACATCTAGGACACCTATATGGTTTTCCAATAAATATCACACTAATTCTAAAATAGCACAAGATTACTGCCTCACTCCTATCAATACGGGTGTGAAAGGAGGCAGTAAAACCACAACCTCACTCTTAGAAAATAAGTGTGAAAAGAGGTTGTAAAATAAAGCCTCACTCCTGCCCACATAGGTGTGAAAAGAGGTTGTCCACAAGTGTCCAATATCAACCCTAAACTGTCCAACAAAGATTCCCACAAGCTATCCACAAACTCTTCCAACAAGATGTTCAAAAATATGCCTTGAACTCTCCAACATACACCAACTGAGAGGCACCTTCAAATCTGATTTTTTCTCACTGTTTTGCACTATAAAATTGCTATCCAAAAACAACTAATAGATCTGATTTTTACCCTTCGAAAAGTGCCCACAAAAATTCTAAAAAATCAGCAAGTCTAAGCCACCATTGGCTCTGATACCATATAGATTTCTGAGGTACTATCAGGATGCCAAAACAGGTCTCTCCTTGACCTTTATTTTGGCTCTAAGTTCACAATCTCAAAATTGTCTTTTGTTGTCTTTTTAGGACATCAAACTGTTTAGTAACTTTCTGCTGATAATTTTGGTGGTTAAATGGCCTTTTGAGGTGCCCTTGCAAGTGTTTTCATACCCCAATGTTAGCACATGCAATATACTCAAAACCGATAACACTCCTCATGATCATTAAAACTCTAACAATTTGATATATACTCTAAGCATGCATGAAATGAAAAGAAGTATTTTTGGTCAACATGACCCTAGATTAAACCCCTCTGAGGAAAACCAGTTTGGAATGGAAGTATATATATGTGGAGAATATAAGGTGGAATACAAAAAGAACACAGAACAAATGAACCTGATACAATAGCATATTGCCTCAAGCCGCAACACAAGCCATGAGTGAAAGTTGTGCCCAATATTGGTGCAAAATCATCAAATGTTTCTCTATCCACTGAAATGAAGTGCCCTTTCTCCCTGAAGATCTGATGGAGAAACCCTTGCCCCAAAATGTGTTCTTGTATGTTTCTTCTCCACTGAAACAATCCCCAAAGAAATCTGACCATTGCAAGACCTCCTTGCTATAAGTTTTCTCTCCTCCTCAAGTGCACCCTCCTTCAAGTAAGAACAACCACCACAAATAAGTTGGACCCTAAGACTTCATGAGCCTTCCATGAAAGGAGGTGCCAAAGATATCCTTTATCAATGCTTCCATTCTCATCCTCTTGCCCTTCTCCAAACTCTCTTGGTGAACATACAAGTGAATGAGCCTCTCCTTGCCCTATGTGCCCCTCTTAAGGAAACATAAGGAAACCTAAAATATGTGTGGATGATATCATCTCATCCCATCTCTAATAAAGGATTGAGATCTCTCCAAAAGAATCTCAACTCAAAACCCACTTTACTTAAGTTTCCATAGTTTCTCTTTATGTCCCTCAATTCACCGACAAAGTGAGTTAATAGTAATTTTAGGCTAAAATGACCAAATTTCACTTTTGACTTAAATCTCCTAAGTCAAAGTGAAATTATACATAAAGTACATGGTACAAATTATTTCCAACTTGTGTTTAGAGGCTCACAAACACAAGGGGACCACTTTCCAAGGTACCCAAATCTCAACACATGGTAGGAATACATCTTCATGTAACTCTGAGACACACCAAGGGTTTGGATGACATGCAAAGTCAAGAGTTCCGAGAAATGGATGACACAGGATTATAGACATCCTTTTAACAAGAGCATGATACATATGTAGGAATCCGACAACATAGACATGATAATGAAACTTTGTGATGCAAGGGGCATCAATCAAAATCTCCATAGGGACTGGAAGAATAACCAGTTGGAGGAGTAAGATCTAAGTAACGAGCTCAACTTCCTAAGGTCATGATAAACCCAAACTTTGGATGAAAATTGGACTCAAAATTTTGTGCTATGTTCAAAGGTGACACAACTGCTGCCAATATGAGATAATATTATTTTCCCTCGCGTATTTTTTTGTTTTTTCATAGGCAAATAAATGTTATGATATAATGGAGGAAACAAGTGTCATGAGTAAGAAACTAGTTCCAACACTGGAACATACCTATGCTCAATGCAAGGAGGTGCATGCAGGGCATGGATACTCGGGGGAATTTTTCTTCTTAGGGTACATGGTCTCAAGCTGCAAAGGATATAAACAAGGCTCTGCTTGGCTAGTGATGAAAATTGTTGAGGTAATAGGATTGTAACAAGAAAGAGGGAACCGACAATAGGCTTGATACTACAAGAAGGAGGATGAAATGCAATTACAAATCGACTCTAAAGAATGTCATTTTTTCATAAATTTAGTCCCCGTAGGCTCGAAAAAGTATAAAACAATACCGAGGAGAACTCTTCTAGCCAATGTTGACTAGAGTATTTATTTTTCAAAATTAGTATACTTGGTCTGAAAAAGGGTTAAACTTACACCAAATAGACGTCCTTTCAAATCCATTTAACGAGTGTGAAAGAGACAAGTTCACTCGACAATCTTTTCATTTTAAGAGAGTTAGAAAATAGCTTAACTAAGACTCAAGGGGAGTCCCATAGGTACATATAAGAATGATTATGAGTATGAAAGATCCAAAAAGGATATAGAAAAGGATAAGAACAATTCATAACTCACAGGGGCAACTCAGGATGCTCAGAATGGCTCCAGCAGACAGAGAAAGAGAAAAAATTCAAAGTTCCCAAAAATCAGCGAAAATGACATTATCGGGAAGAGCGCGTCGCAAGATTTATAACGGTGCAAACGACTCATCAAACGAAATTACAGATTGAAAGATATTTGCATTCAAAGTTTGGTCAGCCTAGCCCAATCAGCAGGGGATGAGTCAGAATCCGTACTGTTGATATCAGAATCTGTATGGATGACATCATATTCCATACAGAACATGTGGAAGGAGTAGGGATGTGACATGTGTCACCTAGTTATTGGGTTTTCAGATTGATCCGTGGAACAATCAGATCATGACACATGGCAATCTGTATAGTCCGTACGACTAACATAGCATGCTGACGTGGCGTGATGACTTGGAAGGGGGCATCATGGCCTAATGAGAGGCTACCAAGTGGCCCAATGAGAGGTTACCATGTGGCCCAATTAGGGGTTGCCACATGTCGGACTGGAAACGCACAAGGAAAACCCTTGAATGAATTTTGAAACAAAAATTAGTTGGAGGGTCCGCCAAATCTAGAGGACCACGCCAACTATAGCCACCATCATATCTCATTTGGAGGATCTTCTAGCAACACAACCAAATGTATCAAGAGAGGATATGTAATATATACCATATAAAAAATAACAAACCAAAATGAGAGTCAGTGGGGTTCGACCCTAGAACCTCCACCTTTGCCTATGACTTAATACATTCGCACATAACCAATATGTTGCAGGTACCATTTGGTACATATCGCTCGCATTATTTACTAAAAGGGGGATCTGCCCAGCCGAGAGGAAGAGGAGTGGACTATATGACCTTTCGGGCATGATTTTCAAGGCAAGGTACAATCATTATTGTGGGTTGCAGAGGGCACAGAAACTGAGACGAAATTCTTCTTGGGCCTAGAGTGCTAGAGTCGGATTGAGGCGTGGAGATAGTCATTTTTGGGTAATTCGACACCATGAATTCAGTTGTGTTGTCTATTTTATGATCTGAGCATTATTTCTATAGCTTGATTTCAGAATGAGGTATACTTATGTATTTTTCCAAATTCTTTTGTTGAGTTAATGAAAGAGCCTACCCATTTGAGAGCAAGACCCGGAGACGTAGTCCACCAAGGTCAAACTCCATTATCAATTTTTTGTGTTCAGATTTGATTCTTATATCTCTTCATTTTTTATTTTTCCCTTCTTTAATGGTGCACTTTAATTTATGATCATTTAATGCATTTCTTTGTAAGTCGCGATGAAAAGATCCCAGATCATGTTGGTATCGTAGCAGTCTTCTTTGACTTGAATTGTTGAGTGTGAATGCTTACTAGGGCCAAGCATAAGCAGGGTGAAAGAACTCTTAATACTTTCAATCTTGAAGTTGGTTGTGCATCCCGAAGGAAGAAAATGGAAAAATAGGACAAGTGTGATGAACATGAGAAAAACTTTCACATGGTCTTTTATTGCATGTCATAAATGGTCAAACGAATGTATGGAGATTACGAGAAGAGGATGAAAAAGAAAGGGAATAAAAAGGAATCACATGCAGATGATGATGCTTCAGTAAACCAAGGGGCTGGAGGAGATCCTCCTAAGCCTCTGTCTTCATCTTCGAGTTCTAGTTCTTCTTCCTCTGAGCATTCTCATCATTCTCATCATTCTAGCCATAAAGGCTCTTTTCAGAAACCATTATTAAATCTTGATGTAAAATTTTATTTACCTATGTTTAATGGAGATGCTAATCTTGAAAAGATAGATAATTGGATCTGACAGGTTGAAGTGTATTATCGTGTCCAACATATTGATGAAGAGGAAGTTAAAGTGAAATTGGCTTCTCTTCGGTTGGAAGGTATCGCTCTCGTATGGTGGGAGAGAAAGCTTCAATATGTAAGTAAGTGTGGTAATATTCTTTCCTCATGGTTGAAATTTAAATCAGCGATAAGGAAGCAATTTTATCCATTAGGGTATTTAAATAAAGAAATGATGGAATGGAAAACTTAAGGCAAAGTAAAGGTCGACCTGTACAAAGTTTCACAGAAGAATTTAGGAATAAATCTCTTGTATTGAACATTCCTTTGGATTCTTATGAAACTTTAATGAAGTATATTGGCACACTTCACAGTTATATTCGTCATACTTTTCTCTTGTTTAACCCCACTAGTCTTGAAAAAGTTTGTGTGCAAGACACTCACCTTGAGAATAGGGGGAAACATGCTCAATAAGATTCCATAAAGAAACCTTCCAATTTCCCACAAAAGACTTTTAAGAAGTTTCAAAGGAAGGACAAGAATACCTCTGCAGTAACGAGAGAAGGAGGAAAACCATCTTGCACTCATTGCAAGAAGAGCGGTCACGATGAAGAACACTGTTGGAAACTAATCCAGAAAAGAAACCAAAACAGTTCAGTGGAAAGGGGAAGATAAAGACCATTGCTACAATGCAACAATATCTTGGTTCCGATTCAGGAGATGAAGGAAATATCACAGTGATTGGAGTACAAGGTAAATATTCTCTTCATGCTAGTTCAAGTTCCAATGATGAATCTCATGTTGATGAATGAAAGAGGAATGAGTTATTTCATATAAGAGTTGTATATAAACATACTAATATAGATACATTATTTGATCTGGGTTCCCAAGTAAACTTAATATCTAAATCACTTTTCAAGAAGATGCGTCTTGAAACGAAACCACATCTGAAGCCTTATCCTCTTGGTTGGGTATGTGATAAAGAAAAACTTAATGTCACCAAACAATGTAGGATCAGATTTTTTATTTCTTCAAAGTTGATTGAGGAAGTGGATTTGGATGTTGTACCACTTGATATATGTGGCATAGTGTTGGGAAGTCCTTATATTTATGATAGAAAAGCAGTCTTCTTTCGTCATGAGAACAAATACCACCTTACTAAGGGGGGAGTGGAATATATTGTTAGAGATCAAAGCATGAGGGTAAATACAACACTTGTTAGTGCAGGGAAAATACAAAGACTCATAAACACTAATAAGAGATATGTACACACGGTTGTCAGAGAGAAATATGTCGAGACATTCGACTCTTTCCAAGGGTGTGATCCATCTCATAAAAAGGAATTAATTGATATTGTTTCTATGTATGATGATATTTTTTAGGAACTAGATGGATTACCTCCTAAGAGGGAAATCCAACATGAGATACATCTTCAGCAGGACTCTCCTCTTCCTAATGTGGGAATGTACAGGATGTCAGTTGTGGATATGACAGAGATCAAGAAGTAGGTACAAGGCTTATTGGATCAAGGGGTCATCAGGCCCATTTCATCTCCTTGTGGTTCTCTGATCGTGATGGTGCCAAAGAAGGATGGCACATGGAGAATGTGTGTCAATTACCGGGCTTTAAATAAAATCACTGTGAAAAATCGATACCCTCTTCCTCATATAGATGATTTACTTGATCAATTGAATAATGTTGTTTATTTAACTAAGTTGGATTTGCGTAGTGGATATCATCAAATCAGGGTCACAGAACATGATGCATGGAAAACTACCTTTAAAACCAAACAAGGATTGTTTGAGTGGTTAGTTATGCCATTTGGGCTTTGTAATACTCTGACAACCTTCATGCAGGTGATGAATGATGTATTCAGGCCTTTCCTAGATGAATTAGTGATTGTATATTTAGATGACATTATTTTTTTTAGTGGGACTTGGAATGAGCATGTGAGGAATGTAAAGCAAGTATTGGATACTTTGCAAAGGGAAAAACTGTATGGAAAATTGTATAAATGTGAATTTGACAAGACTGCACTTGTTTACTTAGGTCATATTGTAGGAGGAGGACAATTGAAAATTGATCCTTCCAAAATTGATGTAATTGTAAAATGGCTTGAGCCAAAGAGTGTAACCGAAGTCCGAATCTTCTTAGGTGCAATCCAGTATTGGAGGAGATTCATTCCCAACTACTCCTTTATAGCATCTCCTTTGCATACCTTAACCAGTTTGAAGAACACTTTTCAGTGGGAAGGAAAGAAACAAAAATCTTTCAATATTTTTAAGGATAAGATCGGTACGACATGAGTATTATCACTGTTGAATCTTCAACAACCTTTTGAGATCAAGACAGATGCCAGCGGATACGCCATGGGTGCAGTATTGATGTAATATCGTAAGCCTACTTGTTACCACTCTGAAACTTTTAACCAAGTTGTTGTTAACTATCCTACATATGATAAAGAGTTGTATGCATTAGTCTAGAGCATAAACAAATGGAAGCACTACTTGTTAGAGAAGGAAACAAACATACATACAGATCACCAACCCTTACAATACTTCAAGCATAGACCAAATTGCAACAATCTCGACACTACAGGTGGATGGGTTTTCTACAACAATTTCATTTGGTAATCAAGTACAAAAAGGGTACAAGTAACAAAGTAGTTGATATGCTTTCTAGACCTCCTATTGTTGCTTCTATTATTTTGAAGAATACTTATTTATCTCATGATCACTATGTAGAAAAGTATGCCATCGATGAATATTTTAAGGAAGTATATGCGAAGCTAACCCTTGGTTCACAGGTAGAGAAATATTGTCTACAGGGAAAACTACTCTACCATCTTGGAAAGCTATGTATTCTTACAAGTGAACGAGTCCATGTAATACGAGAAGCTCACACTTCTCTCGTGTCTAGGCATTTTGGGGTAGGAAAAAATATGGCTCATTTGCAGAGGTTTTCTTACTATCCTCAAATGAAAGAAATTGTACCTAAATATGTAAAGGGGTGTGTGATGTGTTATACTTGTAAGCCCACTAATAGAAAATTGGGGCTATACTCACCACTTCATGTTCCATCCCATCCATGGGAAAGTGTCTCCATGGATTTTTTAGGGGGCTTACAAATGACTAAAGGGGGTCATGATTATGTGTATGTTGTAGTGGATAGGTTCAACAAGATGTGTATATTGATGCCATGTAAAAAGCAGGCCACTAGTGAGCAGATTGTTAATATCTTCTTTCAGTATGTTTGGGTTCACTTTGGATTACCCACATCCATTGTCTCGGATCAAGATACTCAATTCCTTGGGGACTTTTGGACTAGCTTGTGGAGAATGATGGACAACAAATTGAAGAGGATAACTAATTTCCATCCACAGACCAACGAACAAACAGAGGTGGTAAACCGAACAATGGTAATTTTTCTTCGAGGCTATTGCAACAAGCATCCCAAGTTATGGGATGAACATATAACCTATGTACAACATGCATACAACCGATCTTTACATTCATCCACTCAGAGTTCACCTTTTGAGACATGTTTGGGGTACCTACCAAAGGTTCCTTTGGACTTGATGTATGGGAGAGATGCCAATGTGAATGAAGAATGAACAGAGGACAGAGCCCGCAAGTTCATCCAAAGGATCCAACAGATACACCAGACAGTACATAAATAGTTGGAGAAAATTCAAGCACACTAAAAAGCTTGGCATGACAAGCACAGGGTTGATTATTAGTTCCAGGTTGGAGACTGGGTATGGCTTCACACCAACAAGGAGATATTGAAGGGTAAAGGAAAGAAACTCAAGCCCATTTGTTATGGACCCTTCACTATCTTGGAGAAAAGTGGTACCAATGCTTTTCATCTAGATATTTCACCTTACATGTAGATTTAATTAGTTATGAATGTTGAGAACTTGAAATGTTTTGAGCCTCCCATGATCATGGATAAGGATGAGGAAGTTTCAATACCTTCAGTTGATGATTTTTCACCTGAGTACCTGGATGAACTACATGAAAATATCATCCTGGACATGAGGATGAGGACTTCATGCAGGCATGATGTTTATTATATTAGAGTAGGCTTAAAAGGCACACATCCAAGAAAGGAAAAGTGGATCGAGAAGGACAAAGTGAGGGGACTCTTCCCTCACTTACCTGTTGATTGATGAAATATTTTGGTGGTCCAAAAAGCTCTCAGTGGGAAGGCGTGATCCAAAAAGGATCTAGAGAAGGCTAAAAAAAAATCATAACTCACATGGGAAACTCAAGATGCTCAAAATGACTCTAATAGACAGAGAAAGGGCAAAAATTCAAAGTTCCCAAAATTCAGTGAAAATGGCATGATAGCGAAGAGCGCATTGCAAGATTTATAATGATGCAAGCGACTCATCAAATGGAGTTATGGATTGAAATATATTCATGATCAAAGTTTGGTCAACCTAACCCAATCAACAGGGGATGAGTTAGCATCCATACTACTAACTTTATCGTCCATACGGATGAAATAATCATCCGTATAATGTATGTGTCATGAGCAGGGAAGTGACACTTGTCACCCGGTTATTGGATTTTCAAACCGATCCATGGAACAATCGGATCATGCCACATGTCAATCCATGCAACTGACATGGAATGTTGACATGGTGCATTGACATGGTGCACTGACGTGGAGTGATGACTTGGAAGGGGGAAGTGTGTCCTAATGAGAGGCCACCATGTGGCCCAATCAAGGGCTACCATGTGGCAGGCGACAAACGCACAATGACAACCCATGAACAAATTTTGAAACAAAAATTAGTTGGCGTGTCCACCAAATATGGGGGACCATGCCAACTATAGTCATCGTCATATCTTGTTTGGAGGACCTTCTAGCGACACAAAAAATGTAGCGGGAGAGGATATGTAATATATACCATATAACAAATAACAAACCAAAATGGGAGTCCGTGGGGTTCGACCTCGGAACCTCCACGTTTGCCTACGTCTTAATACATCCACCCATGGCTACTATGTAACGGGTATGACTTGGTACCTATCGGTTGCATTTTTTATTAAAAGGGGGATCCTCCTAGCCGGTTGGAGGAGGCACGGACCGTACGACCTATCGGACATGATTTTCAAGGTAAGGTACAATCATTATTGTAGATTGCAGAGGGCATGGAAACCGAGACATAATTATTCTTGGGCCTGGGAGTGCAGCCAAAGTTGGATCGAGGTGTGGAGACAATCATTTTTGGGTAATTCGACACTATTAATTCAGTGGTGTTGTCTGTTTTCTAATCTGAGCATTATTTCTACAACTTGATTTCATAATGAGGTATACTTATGTATTTTTCCAAATTATTTTTTTGAGTTAATGAAAGAGCCTACCCATTAGAGAGTAGGACCCAGAGACATATTCCACCAGGGATGAACTCCGTTATAAAGATTTTGTGTTCATATCTGATGCTTATGTCTCTTCATTTTTGAGTTTTCTTTTCTTTAATGGTGCACTTTAATTCATGCTCATTTAATGAAATTATTTATAAGTCACGATGAAATTATCTCGGATCAAAGAATATGGCATTCAAATGAAAAGTCATATTGGAACTATAAGGGGCTCCCGGTCCTATGGAATAACATTTGCATGGGCATGAAATGGCACAAAGGTTCTAACTAGGACACCCATGTTTGGTAAGCTTCTACCACTTAATAACGACAATTCTAATACCAATAAAAAGGCTTAGTGTTTCTAATAAATGGGTTTGTACCTAAGGCATACATATGATAGTCATAGGATAATGAAAATATGCAAGATGGAGTGACAACCTATCCTATATGTTGGTAAAAGAGAATACCTACTGAAGTCACAAACGGGAAATATGATGCTAGAAACTACAAAAATCCCTGGACAAAACCACCAAAACCAACTCCTTCCACTGCACTATTAGTCCACTAGGTTGAAAAAATAGAAAAAACTATATAAAGTGTATAAAAATTTTCTACTAATAGTAAAAATATTCAATTGTTGGCACAGGGGCAGACCCTGGTTTCAACGCTACAACAATGCACCAACAAACCCTAACTACCGGCCCTTTCGGAAACACCTGCGAAGTAGATGAAGTCTCACCCGAGGTAGAGGTAGGGTTGGTTTCAAGACACAGGTGTCTCCAACCTTAGCTGGGACATAGATATGTGATTATAACACTTAATACAAATCTTAGCGTCGTCAGTCCCTCGATATGCAATCATTATTCTCTTCCCTGATAAAACAGAGCTTCGCAACATACACACTAATATACCGTATTTAAGCACTTAGCATATAAATGGACCAGAATGAGCATATTAAGCACTAAGCATGACTATCTTGATTAGATCTAATATTCTCACATATCATAAGTACAAGGAAGAAGTATATCTATCTAAACATATCAAATCACTTAGCAAATAACATCTGAACACATCAAGACCAAGCACAAAGAACATAACACAGTGTTTATGTGGTTCACCCCCACCCTGGGGCTATTTCCACCAACTCTTCTTCTTTATTTTCTTTAGTCAATCAGTTATAAGCACAAAGCCTTCAAAACGCTTAATCCACACAGGACAGAAGATCTAAGCAGCTTGCTAGATCCTTTTTCCTTGCGTTACAACACTAATCCCTCCACAATCTGCTACAAGGGCCTGCACTTAGCCCTGCAAGTCTCTTACAGTCATGGACAAAGAACTTACAATTCATACTAGTACTTAGCCTTTAGCACTTAGCATATCATCACATCACATAGATGCACTATTCTCTTCTTTCTTACATTGCCTATCCTTCTATTTATACATACAAAATAGGCCTAAACATGGGTAAACCCATGGGCCGACATCCCATTCCTGTTACATATTCCCAAAAACCCAAAAAGGGGCCCAAAAGGGGGCCAAGATCCCGTGATCTCCGCTCTATCTTGCGCTCCTCCTTCGATAGGCTATCGAAGTGCCAAAATAGGTCAACATGACCAAGAAACTCCCAAAACTTGGTCAAGGGCCAACAGGTCCCGAACACTCACCCGTGACTCGTCTCGAGTCATTCTGATCTGAGACATTCTGCCTCGAATGCCTCGAGCTTGGATCGATATTCTTCAACTTGCTGCTTTGATGTGGCCTCTTGTTCGGTGAACTTTTGGATTACTACATCATTCACTGGCCCTTTTAGGAACTATTCTACTATGATGACGACTTGTTCTAGCTCTGCTCCTTGGCTCTCGACCTCTCTAAACAACAAGCATGCCTTATATTGCACAGGTTGAAGCCATTGAGTGACTTCCATCACTTTTCTTTGAAGCATATGGATCTTCTGCTAAGCTGTGCATTGTTCTTGAGACCTCTTCATTCTTTCGATAGCCGACAAGGCCTTCAGCTGCACCTATAGTGTATCTGCGTGCTTCTTCACTTCCTGGAATTGCGACTCCAGTTTCTATAACTCCGAGTTCTCAATGAGGCTTTCATATGTCTCGGCGTTGTGGTTTCTCAGCTTCTTTCATTCCAATGCAAGAGATTTTAATCTATTAACTACGTTGTGGGTAGTTGCTTCTCGTTGGTCCCTTACGTGTTGTGCGGTCTCAGGTACAGTGCGTAATTATAGATCTATGATGCACTGGTAGAGCTGTTGGATCACTTCTTCGATTTGTGCCACATGTTGTGGAACTTGTTCTTAGGCCTTTACTTCGACAACGGTCACAGAGAGAAGTGCTTTGTGAACCATTTCCTTTACTTCGAGTTGCTCAATGAACAATTGTTCCTTTCTTTCTTGTAACTATTCTTTTTCTTCATCTCACTTCACTTGCAGAGAAAAAATTTCCCATTCTAAAGCACTGCATTGCTCCTCAAGATATTTTTGTACTTGCGCTAAAGCCTAGGTAGCTTGTGATGTCTCTTCCTGAGCTCGTCGAAGGCGAGCTTCGACTGTATCAGTGATCTGATGGAGTTGAGTTGGCTCATCACCTATTTCTACTTTTCCTGTTGACAGAGGCATAGTAGAAACTGTGCAACTGGACTGTAATGCTTGCTTCACTCCTTGAAGTTCAACCTTGATCCAATTGAACACCTCCTCCTGCTTATATTCTTGCTTCTCTGCTATCTCCAGCAAAGCATCATTTAGGGATACTACAATTTGGTCTTGGTGGCTTTCATTTTCTTCTGGGAAGAGGGTTTCAGTGGGGAAGCCTTCCTTTTCTTTGAGGGGTCCTCCTTATATCTAGGTGGTGTAACCTCGCCTTTCTTCTATTCATCTTCTATACCATCTATCTCTCCACCATCTCCTCCTTGATCTGCTGAGATGGAAGCAGTCTTCACAGAGGTATTGCTGACATCTTGGGCATATTCATTCGCCTTTGTCTTGCTGGGTCCAAGGGTATCATGCGCTGCTTCAGGACTGTCAATATCAGATATCTCCACGGGGTTTGCTAGGATGAGGAGGTCCTCCAACCATTCCTTGGTGATTTCCTCCAAATCCTCCTCCATTAACTTGTAGTATGATTGCAACTGTTGTTTGCGCTCATCAGTGAGCATTATGATATAGATGAAATGAGGGTCTGCGTTGAATTTCATCAAGGGCCTGAACTTGTGGAGAGTGTTCGGGGTTAGAAAAGGCTGAGACTAGATGTTTTTCTTCAGCTGGATGTAATAAGTGTGGAAGACGAGATTTGATTGACACTGTTTATTCTTGTTGTTCAAGTACCACAGTGTACTGAACTTCGCGGCCAGAGGTTCAAAGGGCTCAATGTTTGGGAAGGTCTCACCTTCTGACATCTCCCATGGGATGAAAGTGACCAGTATGAGAAGCCAGCTAAAGTGGAACTCGTATCCTTGATCCTACGCTTCCCTGTTGTCAAGTTCCAACTAGTTTACTAGGTATTGCACCCAATTCATCTGAAGTCCTTCTGCGCACTTCCCTGCGAGGTCGACTACGAACCCCATGAATTGGGTAGGTCGATTCTTTCACACCAAATTTCATGCAATAAATTAGCAGGCGAGGCACACTGCACCACTCTAGATAGAATCTACCTTGTTTCCTCACGTTCCCTTCTCGACATTTTGGTAAGTGTCCTTTATCTTCTGGGCGAGAGCACGATCCGCGGTCTTTCTGGGGTAGAACTCCTGTGGGTCAGGGCCTTACATACTTAGCCCTGTGATCTGATTGATCAACGTCGGATCCACTGTGATGTGGTGATTAAACCACAAATATCTGCCATAGTAGCAGGACAACAACAACTTGACACATGCGTTCACTTCTTGGTGCCTACCAAAGTGAGGAATCTTCATGAAATTGAGCAATGTGGACTGCGCGAGGTTTATGGTCCATGACTGGGGGACAATCTTCGAATTCTTTCCCTTTTTTTTGGTTAGATACTTGTGAAGGGAGAGCATGTTGTACACCTTCCTGTCGCTGAGGTTGAAGTCGCTAAACTTCAACGCTGTGATCTTATCTTGGTATGCATGCACTACGCGTATCCCTTTCGGGAGGTACGTAGTGACCAAAGTGTACTCAAATTCTTTGGGCACACTGTCATGACTTATCGCGCTGCTCAGAGGTGGTATATAGTTGGGTAGTATACTCGAGATTAGCTTGGCATTTGCAAGATCGTCTCTGTGCTTAGTTCTCTTTTCATCTACTGGTCGGGATGGACCGGCTCGAGAAGTGGATAGAGAGGTCGAAAGTCCTCTCGTCGAAGATTCTTGTACAGATGTAGACACTCCTCTCTCTGACATGACTCTTTCAGTCATTAAGTCGAGGAGAACTTCCACTATTGATTCTTCAACTGCAGTGAGCTCGTCGAACATACGTGCTCAGGATTAAAATTATCGGGGTCACGATGATCTTAGATATGACACTAGAACAAACAACAATAGCGCAATGATCACTGTATACACTTCGCTTAGTCTACAAGATTCAAATTCTCAGTTAGCAAAATTGTTCTCTGTGCATGGCATGACGGGATAAGTAGGCAATTCGGAAATGGTTCGCTTGCAATGGTTATGAGCCTCCATTAACTCTTGTTCGATCCTTTATGGCGCGGTCTAATGGTCTGATGATAGACCTTTATTGTTTTTCTGCCTATTTGGAGCGTCGATCGAACGGTTATAATATCCTCAATGGCTATATTGCTTCGCCATGGCGAAGTGTCATGTGTTGTTGGTTTGATATATCAACAAAGCTCCAATTCTGCAAATTTTCTGTCTGTGAAGTTCCCTTTGGAATATTTTGTAACTTTTCAATCTTAGCCCTCTTTTTACTTAGATTTCTATCCTTCTTTCTAGTGAGCTTCATCTCGGTATGTCTTTTTCCATTCTGATTCTTATCTTCTTTTAACATAGTCACTGCGCACTGTTGAGATTCTTTCCTAGGATTCAGAGGTAATACCTCTTCTTTATCTAGAGTAAGTACTTCAGTCTTTTGTGGGTCTTCTAGTGTTCTTGCATCTTCGACATTAGGGTCTCTAGTGTCAAATAGATTCGATTTTTTCTCCTGCTTTTCAATCAAGTATGCGATCCTTCTAGTCATGAAATCTTTCAACTCTTGTTTCTTCTGCTCCAAGACTTCTTCTTCTTTCTTTCATCTGGCTTGATCTCTATCAAGCCAAGGTTTTCCAATTAACATGGTAAATGGGGCGTGGTCTTCAACAAATTGAATAATCTCAAAATCTTCCTCTGTCGAAGTTCCATTGACGGTCATAGGTATCTGAGCGAGCCTTCCACATAGGTTTACCAGTTTTCCTCTGAATAACCCTATTCCTTCTAATGAAGGAATCATAGTAGGCCTTCCTATAGCTTCCCAAATTCTCTCTGTCATGATATTCACCTGTGTTTCTTTATCTAGAACACAGTCAATGTCGAAGTCTCCTATTCTTTCTTCGATGCATTCTTTTCCTTTGAATATCTCTGATAATCTGACATGTTGGTGATCATTCAAGGTTTCTTTCATATGTAGAAATGCTTGCTTGGATCCTTTCTGGTATTCTTCCATAATCTCAGTTTTTGGATTTGCCTTAGGGTTTTCTTGACTCATATTCATTTTTTCAAGCTTAGCAATCATTCTAGGGCAATCCAACACTTCATGGTCCATAGCTTTGCAACAGAGGCAACTAGGTCTTCCACCAGGGCATTCTTTAGCCAGATGTCCCCGTCTTCTACAACTATAACAGAGGGATAGTCCTCTCTTTCTTTTAAATGATCCCTAGCCTCTTCTATACTGTGCACTAGGATCATAGGAGCTAACTTGCAATAAATTCTTTCAAGGATCATGCATCCATTTGTTATTCCAAACATTATTTCTATGCATAGGTATAACATATCTTTCACTATTATTGTCAGATATGTTAATAGCAAATCTTCTTTCATCTATCAATACCCTAGTTTTCAAACTAGGACAAATTTTATTAAACATACCTAGATCCATACTCTAGAAACTAAAATTTCCACTTATCTTACTTCTACAGAGCACAAAGCATTCAGATCTAAAAAAATTTACTATCTTTACCTTTATTAGAGCACATAGCTTGTAGATCTTACCTCTTTTAATCATTAAATTCTCACTTTTACCTTTCTTAGAGCACACAACTTTTAGATCTTGCTTCTTTCCTTCAGATCCAACCTCTTTTCTTCAGATCGGGCTTCTTTCTTTTACATATGACCTTCTTTCTTTATCACAGAGCTTTATAAGTCAAGTAGAATAATGCGCACTAAGGCACAGATCTACACACAGAGCTTTCACAATCCCAGGTTGAATCTTTGCAAAAATATTCTTCTTCCTTAGTTCCCAGCAATCATAGTTTCAAGTCCCGACAATGGAACCATTGGTTGGCACAGGGGCAGACCCAGGGTTCAACGCTACAACAATGCACCAACAAACTCTAACTATTGGCCCTTTCGTCAACACCTATGAAACAGATGAAGTCTCACCCGAGGTAGAGACAGGGGTGGTTGCAAGACTTAGATGTCTGCAACCTTAGTGGGGACACAGATCTATGATTATAACACTTAATATAGCTCTTAGCACCGTCAGTCCCTCGATATGCAATCACTATTCGCTTCGCTAATAAAATAGAGCTTCGCATCATTCACACTAATTTACAGTATTCAAGCACTTAGCATATAAATGGATCAGAATGAACATATCAAGCACTAAGCATGACTATCTTGATCAGATCTAATATTATCACATATCATAAGTACAAAGTAGAAGTAGATCTATCTAAACATATCAAATCACTTAGCAAATAACATGTGAACACATCAAGACCAAGCACAAAGCACATAACACAATGTTTATGCGGTTCATCCCCGCCCTGGGGCTACGTCTACCAAATCTTCTTCTTTATTGTTTTTAGTCAATCAGTTACAAGAACAAAGCCTTCAAAACCCTTACTCCACATAGGATAGAAGATCTGCGCAGCTCACTAGATCCTTCTTCCTTGCGTTACAACACTAATCCCTCCACAATCTGCTACAAGGGCCTGCACTTAACCCTACAAGTCTCTTATAGTCATGCACAAAGCACTTACAATTCGTACTAGCACTTAGCCTTTAACACTTATCATATCATCACATCACATAGATTCACTATTCTCTTCTTTCTTACATTGCCTATCCTTCTATTTATACATACAAAATAGGCCTAAACATGGGTAAACCCATGGGATGACATCCCACTCCCGTCACATATTCCCAGAAACCCCAAAAGGGGCCCAAAACAGGGCCAAGATCCCGTGATCTCCACCTTGTCTTGCACTCCTCCTTTGACAGGATTTTGAAGTCCAAAAATAGGTCAACATGACCAAGAAACTCCCAAAACTTGGTCAAGGGCCAACACCAAATTTACTATACCATTTGAGTTTCTTACCCACATAGTGCATTTTGGACCAATTTTCCCACGATCTTCAAATATCGATTGCGGGAGCTACAATCATTGGAATTGACAACCGTCTAGACCAAGTAAGTTCTCTTTCCCTCCTATTCATTTCTAGTGGTTTAAATTTTAAATTTAGTCCTCATTTTTTGAGTATTTAAGGGTGTACCATATAAATTAGGGTGTATGCGAGATATAGTTTATCAGGTCGTGTATATGGATACATGTACACGGGCAAAGAAAAACCTGCTTGCATATATGTGGCCCTACACGTGAGGAGAATCCCTCCTTGGTAAAAGGAGAGGGATCTTTGGTATCAGGAGAGAAGTAGAACTTAAGGTTGGGAGTTAGAAATGGTAAGAGAAGCTCAATTTCTCCTATGGA
>ML843480.1:14682-38576 GCA_009831015.1 Picea engelmannii
TTAATTATCACTGAACCAAGAAACGGCCTTACTTGTGTCTTCTTTTTCTGTTTTGAGTTTTGAGGTTGTTTTATCAAATATATTGCCTGAATGTCTGAAGTAACAAATTTATTAAAAACCCTTTTATAAAAATATAAAAAAAATCAATCACCCATGACAGTCCCAAACGGAAGACAACCAAACATAGAACCCGGTTTACAAGATCAAACCAGTATTGTATTGAACCTATTTAACACTATCTTACAAACTGCAACAAATAGAACTGAGTTAGAGCGATCGTGGGCAGCGATTGAACATGATATAACAATCCAGGAAAAAAGGGAAGAGAGACAGAGACAGTTGAGAAACCGACTCTGATCTAGTTTTCCTTGTTTCATTGTTTAAAAAGTATTATCATTTTGGGATGCCTAGACAGTGTGTTTTATAGCCTTAAAACACAAACTCTGGAACAACAGTACTGAAGGCCAAAGTGACTCGTGGTCATCCAAAATCTAAGGATGCATATTAGCATATCATGTACTCTAGTGGACTAGCACTTCGGAGGAAGTTTGGAGTGGAGGAACCCCCGAAGTCCCGAAGACCCGTAGTTCATCTTGGTCGTCCATTGGAGAGGACACGCGTTGACATATTAGAAGGTCTAGAGGGTAGATACTTCAGAAGAATAGTAAGAAGAGGAGTTTTATCTCTCCAGAGTCCTGAAGTTCGGAGTATATCTGGACCATTGATCACAGGAGGACACGTGGAAACAGATCCGAAGGTCCAGAACTCCAAGGAAAATAGAGTGTAGTGTTGTTTTGACTCTCGAAGGCTGGACTCAATCCCAACCATATATTGAAGAAGAGGCATGGTGCAATATCCCACAGTTTGGGGACTTGGCACTTTGGTGAAATTAAATCATCGTGCAGACCACAAGGAAATCCCCCAAAGGCATCCTAGTTGTCGATATAGGAGGGGACACGTGGAGGAAGGATAATCATTCGACATTTCAACATCGAGAGATATAAAGTGTTGTGTTGTTTGATGACCAATGAAAATTGTCAAATCCTGAAGTGAATTTATCTGGACCATCCATCGGTCGAAGCATTGTGGACCATTGATTTGAGACTCGGCTAAATTTCTTTTTCAATGATCCAAGAGAGTTGTGGAAAAGGGCGTTGTGAAGGAATCACCAAATCCTGAAGACATAATATGATTTGTAGATCTCAATGCTCATTGTGGACTGTTGATCTAGACACTTAGTGTTCAGTACTTTGCAAAATTTGTGTTGGGAGATAAGAGGGATAGAGAAGTCCAGAAGTCCTGAAAATTTTGGGGTTTGAAGCTTTGGCCAACAGTTTTGGCCCTCGGTCTCCGCAAAGGATTTGTAAGCACTGAGGGACTCCTGAAAAAAAATTATACATTCAGGAAGAGGTTTTTTAGGACATGTGTATTGAGATTTTGGGCTCAGAGGGAACCTGTGAGCTGATTTCAACTCTCGACTAGAACGAAGTCACATGGACCCTGTGAAAGGGTGGGGTATGCATCAAGTTGTATTAGATCCATAATTAATATCTGTGTGAAGAAAATTCCTAAACATTCCACCAAGAAGATGCAGGGACATACATGTAGCAAATCCAACTATGGAAGAAGAAATGAGGCAACTCCGTGCAAGATTGGACACCATGGAGACAACACAGAGAAGAGAACCTGATGATGGTGACATCAGTGAATATGCGAGTGAAGAGATGGAAATTGAAGAAGTTGCAGGAGAAGATTCTTCAGAGGAACACTTGTTGAGAAATGTTGCAAAAATGGGAGCCAGAGAAAAAATGGAAATCCGAATCTATGAAGGAAATTTGGATGTTGAAGAGATGATGGATTGGATAAGCCTTAGAAAAGTACTTCGATTATGAAGAGATAAAAGATGAAAGGAAGGTGAAACATGTTGTTACCAGACTAAAGGGACATGCAATGCTATGGTGGGATGAATTGCAAGCCGACAGAAGGCACAAGGTAAGCAAAAGAACAAAAATTGGGATAGGATGGTAGATAATTTGAAAGCTAAGTTCATGCCCAAGGAATATCATATCAATATGTTCAAAAGATTGCATAACTTGAGATAGAAGGGTTTGTCAGTGAAGGAATACACTGAGGATTTTTACAGATTGAACATCAGAGGAGGACATCGTGAGAGCGATGAGGAAAAGGTTTCCAGGTATATTAATGGCCTAAGATATGAAACACAATAGAAAATTAGTATGGTGACAATGAGAATCGTGGAACATTCAGTCAACAATGAAAGCAGAGGAGAAGTTGGCCAGGAAACAAAGCCAATGAAATAGAGGAAAAAATCCAAGTGAAGGAAAAGGAACTTTCTGAGAGAAGTTCTAGAAACCTAAACCTGAAGATGGAAAGTATCAGAGTCATAGAAAAAGAGGAGGAAGTTCCAGAGGTGGAAAACATAGTGGAAGAAAATCTTTTTCTCAAGGAAGAGGAAGAAGGAGAGGAAGAGAAGTGAGATGTTATGCTTGCAGAAATATGGGGCATATGTCTTGGGAATGTCCTAAGAGGAAAAATAAAGAAGGAGGTGGAGAAGCTCACATTTCCAAAGCTCAAATAAGGAATTTTGAGGCAGAAGCAATGAAAGATGGGAAGTTTGTCATGATGAGGAAAGTTCTATTAAAGCCATAGAAAGAAGTGAAATATATAGTTCAGAGAAACAATATGTTCAGAACTACTTGCAAGATCAAGGACAGGGTATGCAAAGTGATCATAGATAGTGGGAGCACAAAAATGGTGGGAAAGATGGAGCTGGAGAAAATTGCACATCCAAACATGTACAAGGTATCGTGGTTTCAGAAGGGACACAAAGTCATGGTAGGTCGATAATGCAATGTTGAATTAAAGATAGGAGATTATAAAGATGTGATTTTGTGTGATGTAATACCCATGGAATTTTTTCATGTTCTATTTGGAAGACCGTGGAAATTTGACAGAAATGCCATACACGATGGGTGAAAAAATACTTACACCCTTGAGTAGAATGCTTGTACACATATGTTTCTTTCAATGGAGGATACTAAAGTGAAGGAAGAAGCTGGCCCAAGCATACTTCTCATGATTGGGAAGGAAATATTGAATGATTTCAAGAAGGAACAAGAGATGTAGTTTTCTATGGTGAGAAAGCCCAGAGTCATCCTTACAATTACTTCTGAGGATGATCTTCCTGAAGCGATTCAGGAATTGTTGGATAATTTTGTTGATATTGTGGTGGATGAGTTACCTCGTTCTTTGCCACCAATTAGGATTATTAGTCATCATATTTACCTTATTCCAAGAGCAATTTTTTCAAAAAAACCATCATATAGTGTTAGGGTCCTAACCTGCACATAGGTAGAACAATATATTTGGATGTAATAAAGGTTAATATTAATAAGGCCTTTCAATAAAATAGAATAAGGTGGATGCAAGAAGACCTAATAGAAGCTTCCACTTCTAGAAGGATATTCCTCTAGATGCTTCTTTTTAGTATAAATAGGAGTTGAGGGTATGAGAACCCTAGCTTGGATATTATTGTAATAGAGCTCTGCTCAATTAGAGGTTGCCACCTCAAAGAGGCCCGTGAACATCGCTTTTAGATCCAAAATGTTATTTTTGTTGTTATTCTTATATCATTCCAGTGTTATTGTCGTGAATGTTTTGGTTATATTGTTGTTATTATGCCATTACTAGCATTTTATTTCTGTTCTGCATACATTTTATATCTGGTATATTACAAGTGGTATCGAAGTACTTTCCTCAGCAGAAAGTGTGGGTTAATTTTTTTTTCCAGGGTAGAGACATATTCCAGTGTCTTTAAGCCACAGAGATCTGTCTTTATGCACATAAAATAGAAGTTGAGGGATTCATACACGCTGGAAATACAAGTGGTACTTAAGGGCACATCTGTTGGCCACCCTTGTAACCCCTATTGGTACCCCTTCGAGTGGTAGTGCATCAGACAAAACCCGTGTATGGATCGACCTAGATTACTTGAAGCCCTCTTTAGATAAACCAATCGGTCGCCTGACTGCTATAGTGTCACTGAGAACAACACTCAGGAAGATACTCTCTATTACTTGGGTAGTTGGGCAGTACGGCTAAGGGTACAGTCTATCCTCCTTAGTTAGTGCCATGAGATATTGGGCCGAGTACTATTTTTGGACCCCGCACGTATATTAGAGAGCTATAGTATAGGGAAAACCCTTGTTTGTAGAACCCTTGAATACCTAAACCTTGGGGACAGAAACATAAACAAATTAAAATAGGCAAGATCTATTGCCACACAACTGTGTTTGGGTTGCCAAGTAAATACACATTTCTTTCTGGTTAATCATTTGGACATTTCCTCTCTGTATTATTCTTTAGACCAGACATAAAAAATAAAAAATAAAGTATGGAAATTTTTTCACCCTTATTTAAGACCTATTCCATTGGATTCATCTCTTCGCCCTTATCACATTCATCCATATCATTTTTTCGGCAAAATGTTTTTACTCCACTTGCCCCTTTTCAGTTCCCCCATCCTCATGGCCCATACTCATAGCCAAGACTTCGAAGCTCAATTCAAAACCTTGCATTCTGGTCTCATTGATACCCAACAAGAAGTGAAACAACTTAGTGCCAATGTTGTTGCCATCAATACAATCATGCAATCCTCAATGGGTGAAATCAAACAAGACCTCACCACCCAGCTTGAATCAGTATTTTCGGCACTCTGCACCAAACTGCATATCCCTACAGATAACCCTTCCTCTTCCTCACCCCCACATACTAAAGGTGACCATTCCTCTCATTCCCATACCTTGCAGAACCATCACTTTCAACGTGACCTACGCCTTCCACGGGTGGATGTGACCAAATTTGATGGCTCAGACCCCATTGGTTGGGTAACCCAAATGGAACATTACTTCTCTCTATACAACATTACATATGACTTGGACAAACTTCAGTATGGTGTTCTCCATCTAGATCAAGAATGTTGGCAATGGTGGCAATGGAGAAAAATTTCTCATCAAGGGTATATTTCTTAGACACAATTTGTGGCAGAGCTTTATGAACGCTTTGACACTGACACCAACCATTTGGGCCATTTGAAAAATATGAAACAATTAGGAACAGTGGAAGACTTTATATCTGCCTTTGAGCACCTGGATTTTAGAACAGAGGGCATGTCTGATGCCTTTTTCTGAGAGTGTTTTATTAGTGGCCTCAAGGATGAAATTCGGGCCCATGTCCTCATGGCTCGACCTGAGAGTTGGGTGGAGGCTACCAAAAGAGATAAATAAGCACAACAGGTTGTATCTTCTCAAAAACGAAAACCCTCCTTCATCCCTCACCCTAAACCAGTAAATCCCACTACTCCCTCTGCTCCACTAAAGATCCAAAAATTGACCTGGGCTGAAATGGCTGAACGCCAACTCAAAGGCCTTTGTTATAACTATGACAAAAAATATTTCCCGGGCCACAAGTGTAAAGAACAAAAGATTTTTATGGCCATCTCCGAGGATATTTTGGAAGAAGATGAAGAAACCCCCTCTATGTCTGAATCACTTGAATCCACTAACATAACCCCTCCCTCAGACCCTCCCGAAGTAGAACCAGTCATTTCCCTCAATGCTCTCACTGGATTCTCCACTCCCCAAACCCTCAAGCTAATTGGTTACATCAAGCATCAGAAGGTCATCATTCTAGTTGATAGTG
Source organism: Picea engelmannii (assembly GCA_009831015.1). Taxonomy (NCBI): domain Eukaryota; kingdom Viridiplantae; phylum Streptophyta; class Pinopsida; order Pinales; family Pinaceae; genus Picea; species Picea engelmannii. The sequence continues at coordinate 20,404 of ML843480.1, forward strand.
GAAGCACCCATAATTTCATTCATTGTCGCATTGCCCAAGAAACTCATTGCTACATCCATCCCGTCAATAATTTCCAAATCATGATTTCCAATGGTGGTTCCATGAAATGTGGAGAGTGTTGTGAAAATGTGTGTCTCCAAATTGGTGACTACCACCTGAAATCCCATATGTTTTCTATCAACATGGGAGGTTGTGACATTGTGCTGGGTGCAGATTGGATAAGGAATTTGGGTCCCATTCTCATGGATTTTAAAGACTTAACCATGCAATTTGACTAGGAGGGCCACCAATATAATTTCCAAGGAATCACCTTCGTTTCACTTGAGATCATTAGTTCCCATCGGATGGAAAAGATTCTCAAAAAGGGTCATTCTGGTGCTACCGCCCAACTCCATGCCATACAAGCAACAGAGACACCCTCAGTACTGCAAGACCTCCAAGCCATGCTTTCTAAACATCAATTGGTCTTTTCCACTCCACAAGGCCTCCCTCCTTCCCGTGGTGTTCATGATCATTCCATTCCCCTTGTACTAGGAAGCCTTCCTCCCAATATCTGTCTGTATCGTCACCCCTTTTCCCAAAAAAATGAAATTGAGAAAATGGTCCAGGAACTCCTGAATGCAGGCGTTATCCGCCCCAGTATGAGCCCTTATTAATCTCCTATGGTCATGGTCATAAAGAAAGAAGGTTCTTGGCAAATGTGTCCTGACTTTCGTGCCCTCAACAAACTTACCATCAAATACAAATTCCCCATTCCTGTCATTGATGACCTCCTAGATGAATTGAGTGGTGCCCAATTCTTCACTAAACTGGATCTTCATTCGGGCTACTATGAGTTTTTGGTCATGCCCTTTGGCTTGTGTAATGCCCCCTGCACCTTCCAAAGCCTCATGAATCACGTCTTCTATCCTTTTCTCCACCATTTTGTCTTAATTTTATTTGATGATATCCTCATCTATAGAAAAACCTAGACAAACCATCTTGCTCATGTGGATCGAGTTCTCCATCTACTCTCTCAGAACCAACTTTTCCTGAAACAGTCTAAATGTGCTTTTGGTGCCTCAGAAGTAGAATACTTGGGTCATCTGGTTGGCAAAGATGGCGTCAGAGTGGATCCTAAAAATATTGAAGCTATGCAAGACTGGCCTCACCCAAAGACTCTTAAGAGCTTGAGTGGATTTCTAGGCTTAACAGGGTATTATCGCAAGTTTGTTAAGAATTATGGGAAGATTGCAACACCTCTCACTAATATCCTCAAAAAGAACTCTTTCACTTGGAATCCAACCACTGTTCAAGATTTTCAAACCTTGAAGATGGCCATGTGCACCACTCCAGTCCTCACCCTTCCTTATTTCACAAATACCTTTGTGTTCGAATGTGATGCCACAGGGAAAGGAATTGGTGTTTTCCTTATGCAAGAGGGTCGACCTTTGGCCTTTACCAACAAGAAATTATCTGAAAGAAATTTGGGCAAATCCATATATGAAAAGGAAATGTTGGCTATTCTTCATGTCGTGGATCTGTGGTGTCCTTATCTATTGGGGAAACGGTTCCAAATTAAGACAGACCATCAAAGCCTCAAGTATTTTCTGGAACAATGCATTTCCTCCCCAGAACAACAAAAATGGGTGACTAAACTCTTTGGATATGATTATGATATCATTTATAAGAAAGGAAATGACAATGTGGTTGCGGATGCACTTTCCCAAATATATGAAGATGAAGGATTCCTTTTTTCTCTTTCATTCATTATACCAGATTGGCTCCAAGCCGTTCGCCAGGAATGGCTATAAGATCCCAAAAGTTCACAGTTGATCTAGCAATTGCAATCCAATGCTCCAACTTCCCTAGGGTACTCTTGGCTCCATGAGGAACTTCGATACAAAGTCCATTTGTATTTAAGTAAACAATCAAAGCTTAAATCCATGGTACTTTCTGAGCTTCATGCTACACCCATAGCAGGGCACTCTGGGTTCACCAAAACCTATGACAGGGTCAAACGTTCCTTTTTATGGGATGGTATGAAACAAGACATTCGTAATTTTGTAGATGAATGTGACGTGTGTCAATGCAACAAAGGAGAAACAATCAAATCATCGGGAACACTACAACCCCTCCCGATTCCACCTGTTATTTGGAAGGATATATCTATGGATTTTATTACAGGCTTACCCAAATCGGGAAATAAATCCATCATCATGGTGGTTGTTGATTTCCTTTCCAAGTATGCTCATTTTTTCACCCTTCAACACTCGTTCACAACATCCAAGGTGGCTCAAATCTTCATGGATCAGGTCTTCAATCTTCATGGTATGCCACACTCTATTGTTTCTGATCGTGACCCAACTTTCACAAGCAATTTTTGGCAAGAACTGTTCAAGATACAAGGCACAGAATTGCATCTCATCACAGCTTATCATCCCCAGACTAATGGCCAAACGGAAGTTGTCAACAAGTGTTTGGAAACATATTTGAGGTGTTTTTCCTTGGAAAATAAAAATCAGTGGGCTCAATGGTTACCCCTAGCTAAATGGTGGTACAACACTTCATACCATACAGCTACATGCATGACTCCTTTTGAAGAAGTATATGGATAGAAGCCACCTTCAGTTCTCTCATACTTACCGGGTGCCTCGAATGTCCAGGCGGTTGACCTAACACTTACAGCTCGAGGGGCTATTCTTCGTACCCTCAAAGAGAATTTGGTCATGGCACAGAATCACATGAAGCAACAAGCAGATCAAGGTCACTCTGAACGTCAATTTGCAGAAGGGGATTAGGTTTTTCTTTGACAACAACCTTACAAGAAAACTTCCCTCAAGGCCGAGCATTGTCAGAAGCTAGCGCCCAAATTTTATGGTCCTTATATCATGCTCAAGTGTGTGGGACAAGTCACCTATCAGTTAGCTTTTCCCATCCATTCGAAGATACATCTTGTTTTTCATGTTTCATGCTTAAAGAAGGTGATTGGAGCTAAGTGCCAAATTCAAACCAACCTTCCAGAGTTAGCAGAAGAAGGATCCATTTGGCTACAACCAGAAGCAGTTTTGGACCAGTTTGAGCGTCGCCTACGTCAGAGAACCATCAGGGAAGTGCTAGTCCAGTGGAAATATACAACTCCAGCATACGCCACTTGGGAACCAACTACCATTCTGCAGCAATTTCCTCATCTTAAGCCTTGAGGACAAGGCTGTTTTTAAGGGGGCGGACATGTTAGGGTCTTAACCCACACATAGGTAGAAAAATATATTCGGATGTAATAAAGGTCAATATTAATAATGCCTTTCTATAAAATAGAATAAGGTGGATGTAAGAAGACCTAATAGAAGCTTTCGCTTCTAGAAGGATCTTCCTCTAGATGCTTCTTTTTAGTATAAATAGGAGTCGAGGGTATGAGAACCCTAGCTTGGATATTATTGTAATAGAGATCTGCTCAACTGGAGTTTTCCCCCTCGAAGAGGCCCGTGATCACTTTTAGATTCAAAGTGCTATTTTTGTTGTTATTCTTATATCATTTCAGTGTTATTGTGGTGAATTTTCTGGTTATATTGTTGTTATTCTTCCATTAGTAGCATTTTATTTATGTTATGCATACATTTTATATCTGGTATATTACATATAGGTTGACACCTTAAGAGAGTGAAGAGTTCAAGAATCAAGTACAAGAGTTGTTAGATAAGGGTTTGGTCAGAGACATTTTGATTCCATGAATAATACCAATTGTGTTGAGTCTAAAGAAATATGGAGGTTGGAGAATGCACACAAATTCTATATTCATCAACAAGATAACCATCAGGTATATATTCCCTTTACCCATAATGGATGATATGATGGATTTCTTGATTGGAGAAAATTATTTTTCTAATATAGACTTGAAAAATGGCTATCATCAGATAAGAATGAGAGAAGGAGATGAATGGAAGACAACATTCAAGACAAATGAAGGGTTGTATGAATGGCTTGTTATGACATTTGGATTAACAAATTCCCCAAAAACATTCATGAGATTGATGAATGAAGTACTCAAAGACTTCACAGGTAAGTTTTTAATTGTGTATTTGTATGATATTCTAGTATTCAGTAAAATTGAATAAGAGCACTTAAGGCACTTGACATTAGTGATGAGAAGGTTGCAATAGGAGAATTTGTTGATAAATTTGAAGAAATCTTCTTTCATGAAAACATAAATCATATACTTGGGTTTTGTGATATGTTCAAATGAATTGAATATGGATCTAGAGAAGGTGAGGGAAATCAAAGAATGGCCTTCTCCAAGAAGCATATTTGAGGTAAGAATCTTCCATGGATTAGGAATTTTTTACAGGAAATACATCAGGAATTTCAGTGGAATTTGTGCACCTATGATGGACACCATAAAGAAAAATCACAATTCTTTTAATTGGACAAAAAAAGATGAAAAAATCTTTAGAGTATTAAAGGAGAAGATAATAGAACAACCTATTCTGGTTCTGCAAGATTTTAGGAATATATTTCAAGTGAGGTGTGATGCAAGTGGAGTAGATATTGGTGCAGTCTTGACCCAAGACAATAAGCTTATTTCTTATTTAGGTGAGAAGTTGAATGACACTAAGAGAAAATATTCAACATATGATAAAGGGTTTTATGTTGTAATACAACATCTGAAAAAGTGGAGGAACTATCTCATTCAAAAGGACTTTTTCTTGTACAATGATAATAAGGGTTTACAATTCATAACCAACCATGAGAAATTAAACCAAAGACATGCTAAATGGGCAGAATTGATGTAGAATTTTACTTTTGTTATTAAGCACATTAGTGGTAGTGGTAACAAAGTTGTTGATTCTTTGAGAAAGAGATGTTTGATTATGCAGGAATTTCAAGTGGATACCTTCGGGTTGGAACACCTTAAGGAAATGTATCATGAAGATACATATTTTAAAGAGTCTTGTGAAGCATGTGAGAACCCTTTTCTAAGGGAAAAAAGTTAGTGGATATAGTATCTAATTCAAGATGGATTTTTGTTCAAAGGAATTCAAATTTGTATTATGAAATTCTCAATGAGAGACAACTTCTTCAAAGAAAAACATAGTGGAGGATTGGCTGGAAATTTCGGCCATGACAAGACTTATGCACAACTGCATTCTTCATACCATTGGCAAGGTATGAGATCTGATGTGAAGAATTTTTTGGACAAATGTAGAGTTTTCCAGTATGCAAAAGGGAAGAAACAAAACACTAGTCTATATCAGCCATTGCCTATTCATGACATGCCCTGGGATGCCATAAGCATGGATTTTGTGTTGGGATTTCTAAGAACCCAGAGGGGGAGTGAAACCATATTTTTTGTGGTTGATAGATTTTCAAATATGGAACACTTCATACCATTCCAGAAAACTAGTGATGCTACTCACATAGCCAATTTATTTCTCAAGGAGGTTGTGATATTGCATGGCTTTCCGAGAAGTATAGTTTTAGAAAGAGATACCAAGTTTGTAGGATTATTTTGAAGAACCCTATGGAAAAGGATGGGGACAAAATTTTCTTTCACTTTAGCACATCACCCTCAAACAGATGGATAGACGGAGGTGGAAAACTGAATCTTAGGGAATTTGGTGAGGATTTTGGTCACTGGACATCATAACTAGTGGGATCAGATTCTACCCCAGGTAGATTTTGATTATAAAGATTCTTCAAATAGAAGCACTAGAAAAATTCCATTTCAAATAGTGTATGGAATGCATCCGAGAGAGGAATTTTAGAGTTAAGATATTTGAAACATGATGAGTTCATAAGTGGAGGTGCAGAAGACTTTGCTGCAAAGATGCAGAAGCTTCATGATCATATAAAGAGACAACTACATGAGAGCACTCGGAAGTATAAAATCCAAGTTGATCATTGAACAGGAGAGAGGTTCATTTTGAATTTGGAGATCAAGTTTGAGAACAACTGAGGAAATACAGGTTCCCAAGGGGAACATATAATAAATTGAAGATGAAGAAAATAGGACCATGTAAGATCCTTAGAAAGTTTCATGCAAATGCATATGAGATTGAGCTGCCAGAGGATGTGGGAATATCATCCATATTCAATGTTACAGACCTATACCCTTACAGGATGGATGATACAGGAGGATTCGATGATCAAAAGGAGATTCAGTGGGAGAATAATATTCACATAGCAGAAAAGACACAAATGGAGAAGATCATAGATCAGAGGATTGCTAGGAATACCAGGAGGAAGACTTATTTTGAGTACCTAATGAGGTGGAAGGGTCACCCAACAGAGGATGCTAGTTGGGTAAATGAATATAACATATAGAAGCATGCAAAAATAGTGCAGGAGCTCATGGACAGGAATCCATGAATTTTTGTCTAGAGTAGTATGATGTAGGAGCATCACCATGAACATTTAAAGAGGATTAGTGGAGGACAAATTAGCACCCAACGCGTCGATTTCAAAATTTATTTGAATTCCAAGGAGGGAACATTTTTTTGTTTTGAAAGGATTTTATTTTAAATTTTTAAATGTTTTGAGGCATTAGCCATAACATAAGGCCACCAAGGATTGTAATCATTTTAATTAGAAGATACGGTTGTACAAATACTGAGTATCAACTCATATATGAATGTAATTTCCATTCAATGTAATATTCCTTAGTAGATGATTGAATTAACTATGATAGGATATATCTAAGGTAGTCTGGAGGGAAGGCTCAAGAAGCCACTCGTTGTATAAATATATGTGTTGTATTCCTAAACGAGGTTGTTGAATGTTGTTATTTTTGATGAATGTTATTGTTATTGATGTTGAGAGATATGTTGAATCTTATGAAGAGTTGTAGAGATTTGTATGATTCCATGTACATATTTATTGAATGAATACAAACAGAGAGGTTTAATTCCAATTGTATGGTGGTGTGATCATCTGAGTTATTTGAGTACATGTGATGTTTCTTTATGTTCTCTATGTTATATGTTTATGTATCTTTTATGAATGAATATGTTTTTCATGGTTAAGTGTGGAAACCTTTGATGTTTTTGTAAGTTTCATTTGTTTCTCTTATGATATTCTTGATGCAAGGAGTGCAAAGTGCCCACAAGGAGTGCATAGGTTGAGTTGAGATAGACTCAGAAGATCAGAAGAGATAATGTGAATTTACAGTGGAAGTGTAAGGAGTGCACAGTTGTTCAGTTGAAGTGCATAGAGTGCACAGTTTCTTAGAGGAGAGCAAAGATTTGAGAAGACCCGTGCAAGGATTTCATCGGGAAAACACTTTGTTTAAGTGTTGAAGAAGTCTTAGGGGAGACAAATGCAAGGAGTGTGTAAAGGATATTTTTTTCAAAAATATTTAAGTCTAAGAATTTCTCATAAGTTCCAAGGATGAAAGGAGTGCACTAGATTTTTGAAATACCTCAGGAACAAAGCTCAAAAGAGATAACGAGTACAATAATTTTGTAGGAGGGACATAAAAAATTTGTAAGTCAAAAGTTCTAAAGTTAGTGGGATGCACAAGAGGGTGCTAGATATATTATTTGTCTCATGCAGTCAAGCTCAGGAAGGATGGAAGTCAAAATATTCAAGGAGGAGAGGGTTCATTATTTTAAAAGTCGAACTGTGGAGATATGTTTAGGAGGATCCAGGGTCTTTTGTCACCCTTAGATCTAGAGAAGTAGCATGAGGTTTGACCCTATAATCCTTTAAGACTTAACACATTCAGAGAAGTCATATATCAAGTTTAAAAGGAGAAGTTATCTAGGATCTAATATCTACGATCAAGATCCATTTAGGTTGTTTCAAGAGAGAGTAAAGTCCTTGTATCAAGAGAAGTTGTGCGAGGTTTAATCGGCGAAGTCCTTCAGACTTCGCACATTCAGAAGATTTGACACACAGATAAGTCGATACCCCCAAACTACCAAAGGCTAGAGTGAATCATGGCCATCCAAAAACCAAGGACACCTGTCAATATATCATGTACTCCGGTGGACAAGCAATTTAGAGGAAGTTTAGAGTGGAGGAACCCTCGAAGTGCTGAAGACGTAGAGTTCATCTAGGCTATCCATTGGAGATGACATGCATAATCATATTAGAAGGTATGAAGGGTAGATACTTCAGAAGAATAACAAGAAGAGGAGGTTAATATCTCTGGAGTCCCAAAGTCTAGAGTAGATCTGGCTTGTTGATCACTCGAGGACACATGGAAACAAATCCAGAGGTCCGATAACCCGAGGAAAATAGAGTGTATTGTTATTTTGACTCCTGAAGGCTAGAGTCGATCCCAATCATCCATTGGAGAAGACGCGTGGAAAAAAATATTACATTTTGGGGACTTGGCACTTTGGTGAAATCCAATCATCGTGCAGATTGGAAGGAAATCCCCTGAAGTCCCAAAGGAATCCTAGCCATCGATCTAGGAGGGGACACATAGAGGAAGGATAATCATTTGGTGTTTTGGTGTTGGGAGATAGAGAGTGTTGTGTCATTTGACAAACAAATAAAATCACTGAAGCCCAAAGGGAATTGATATACATCGTCCATCGGTCGGAGAATTGTGGACCATCGATCTGAGACTAAACAAAATTTATTTTTCACCGATCTGGGATATTTTTGGAAAAGTGCATTGTGAAGAAATTGCCAAAGCTTGAAGACATAATCTGAGTTGTTGATCTCGATGCTCATTGTGGACCGTTGATCTAGCCTCTTAGTTTTCTACAGTTCGTGGAATTTTTGTTGGGAGATAAGAGGGATAGAGAAGTCTAAAAGAACGAAAAATTTTGGTATTTGAATCTTTGGCCCACGGTTTTGGCCCTCAGTCTTCGGGGAGGATTTGTAAGCACTCAGGGACTCCTGAAAATGAAAATATGCATTCGGGAAGAGGTTTTTTAGGACCTGTGTATTAATATTTTGGGCTCAGAGGGATCTCGTGAGATGATTTCAGCTCCCAACTAGAATGATCCTAGACTAGGAGGTTGCACAAACCTTGTGAGAGGTTGGGGTTTGCATCACTTTATACCCTTCTTCCCATAGAATGAGGAATAACCCCTTGTTGGGTCAATACACCCTAAAATCCAAAGAGATAAGGAAATGGAGGGGAAACATGATGTAAAGTGGTAAGTATGGTTAGGAATGGTACGACGGATCATTAAGGGAGTTCCCAGTAGAAATCCCATCCCAAAGGAAAACCACTTACTAGGGAACAATGTCAACCACCAAGGTGAAGCAGGGAAAAAGGAATAATGTCCAAGCACATATCATGAAATCTAGAGAAATGTAAAACACAACATAATCAAATGGCTTAAATATTGAAATGATGCTCTCCATAATACTGAATTGTACCTCATGGAGCAAGCCCCACTACCTTCTAGAAGCCAGTTGGTGTGGTGGATTCCATTTGCAAACTATGACCATCTGTGGTGGTGAGTGGGTTTTCCATCCATGGAAAAGATTATTGTTGGTCATGTAGTCTCTCGGCACTCCATATCTACAGCCCAAGGGCCTCGAGACATGATCTCCTTAGTTATCCATAAAATGGGGATAACATGGACCTTTTTCATATTTCAAAGTATTTGATAATCGTTTATGAATGCAAAGTTTGATGCTCTTTCATGCATTGAATGAGTTTTCTTTTGAGGAATTTCTAAATGGATGACTTAAATGAAGAGCATATGTGCATTTTTCATCCTCTTGCTTGCATTTTGTACCTAATATCATCATTTATTCTCAATCTCATGTATGTTAATCACATTCTTCAGTTTAAACTCATAACTAGAATCACAAGATTACTAATTCTTTCTATGAGTTTGAAATCAGATACACACAACTTTCATGACATTTAATTACAACAACAAGTTGTTTATGAAAGTTAGAGATCATGGATGATTATATTTTAGAAAAAATTCTCCTATTTACTCCTCCATTCTTCAAATAAAACAATTCTTATTCATAAGTTTGTTAAATAAAATGTAATTTTTATGATATATTGGAAAGTATCTTCTTCCCTACATAGCTGATTTTTTTTTTTATTGTTGCAAGAGAAGAATTGCAGAGCCACTTCTTTTACATGACCATTTCAACCTTGAAATGCATGGGGGGACCACATCCCCTATTATATTATTCCTCCATACTAAATCTCTTTCTATTTTATCTTGTCTACCATTTGAAGCCAACATTCAACTTCTGGAATCAAGACTTGTCTTTCCAAAACCCCAACCGGATTTTCTTTTCTCACCTTTGCATTATATTCTATTTTTGCTTCCTTTCCATGGAATAAATATTATTGCATTATATCATGTGGATGAAAAAATGATCCTTACCATGATCTTCTTATCTGGTTTGTCTCATTGGGTTGACCAAGTGAAATCCCTTGTGATATTTCAGAGGTCCAAAAGGTGTGAGTTTCTTTATAATGATGACCATCGGTTTCTACTTTCAGCCTTCCCTTTATTTGAAGGTCTATCAATATTCTTGGATGTGTAACCTTGTGTTATTGTAACCCAATACCAGATCACAACTTTTTTGAGAACTCAACACATCCTAAAAATCCTCTGTCAATTATTTTATTTTTTTGGGTACCACTTGATCTTTTGCACTGGTTGATTCAACTTCATTTTGAGAAATGTTTCATGTTTTATTATTCTTGTGACTCTGATAACCTATTCAGGTTTTCTTGAACTTATGAAACCCCATGAATTAAAATCCATTAACACTTGAATAAAGAATCGATAGCCACAACACTTCACCCAACGCGCTCAGATTCGACATCGGAAGGAATTCAAAGAAGGAAAAGAACCACTCAGGAAACCTCAGTCGTCGAGCACCAGTATCCATTGGCATCAACAAAAGGAAGTTTTTGTTTTGCGTCAAGTCTTTCATAAGGATATTGTCAATATCCGATTCCCCTTCGACATAGGTAAAAGATGAGGGGGGTAGATGTTAACGAAGAGAGAAAATATATCACTGATAGTCGATGCCCGATGCGCTTATCGGAATCAGGGAAAACCTAAAAGGATTGCAAAAAACATTTTGACCCTGCTAAAGGTTATTCCCGATTGCCAATCCCCGATGTGTTTTCGGCATAGAGACTTTTTCGAGGAAGATAATCCAAAGAAAGTACTTGATAGGTTTATCGCTGATCACCGACCCTGGACACTTTTTCGTCATCGAAAAGATAAGGTTTGTTTTAGAATGAATAACTTAAGGAAAGTCCTGACTCCGATTAATACATGCTAATTAAGTCACCGGTCTTCAGCTCCACATGTCTTTACTAGGTAAGAGGATCGTACATTCTAGTTTTATCCCAAGTCATTCTTGGTTCCCTATTTCCAAGTCACACCTCTGAGTCAGCTTTGTCACAACAACATTATACGATGAAATTGATCGACGTCAGAGATTTTTGTAGAAATACATCAACGAAAATGTTCATAGCACACCCTTGATCCCCGATCCACCCACTGAGAGAGCATCACTATGGGATGTTTTAGTATAAGATACGATCATATTTTGAGCATTTAAGGAGCTAATTAATACCAAATCCCACATTAGTTTCTACCTTGTGCGCCAATCAAAACAACCATTTAAAATTATTGATAGACCACATCACCACCCACACCTCGGTCGTTAATCCATGATGAATTTAAGTTATAGAGATTCGGCGACAGATTTGTTAAAATTTCACTCATAACCCAAATTGAATGACTGATGCGACACGATAAGTTCTTCCTTATTTAAATTCTCTTGAGTCATTTTAAACGAAATCATTCTATGCATAAGAGAATGTCGGAGCATCCAAAGGAGGAAGATGAGTGACTTGAAGGTTGTATTGATCCCGTGATTGTCAAAATAACAAGGTTTTAATAAGCTTCAGAGGAAAAATGCCTCCAAGGAGGCCAACCACCAGACGAGCACTAAGGGAACTGAAGCTGAAAGAACCAGAGGTAGGCGAAGGCTCTTCCCCAGGGGCCACAAAACAATTGGAATACATTCTGAGGTAGGTGAAGGCTCTTCCCCAGGGGCCGCAAAAAAATAAGGTTTTCATCTAGCCTTCGGCCTTTGGAGATACGAAGGCAAGCACAAGGTCCAATATGGAACTCCCAGATTGGGCATAAATCTCTAACAAGATCAGCCGGGAGGAATACCCAAAATATGTCCCACGCAGTTATCCATATGTAAGAGTGCTCGATGACTAGGTGTTCCCAAACATCTAACGGTCATACCTACATATGGTGGCAAGCAGAACCCCCATTTTTCCCTGCATATAATTCCTGAAGTGGCTCATCGACAACGCAGACATTTAGAAATGTTTAATCAATGATGAAAATGGTGGGTATGTTGGAGTATTCCTTCCGGTATAATTTTATAAATACTACGAAATTAGAGACCCCAAGGAGCGTCTAAATATAGATTTCATCGTGAAGTTCTATGAATTCCACGACACCAGCCAGGTAATGGCCTCATGGTGGAGGGAAGACAATAAGTTCATCAACTGGAGCACCGACTGGTACAGGACAACCAACTTAAGGGAGCCATACGTCTATCTAATGGCTCTCATCTGCCAATTGTATGAAGAGAAATATTTCTCAAGGTTTTTTAGAGGCATGGATTCCTTTGGCATACATACTTGTGATCGGTGAAAGAAACATCAACTGCGGAGCAATAATATCTAAGCAACTGAGCATTTGTGTGTAGTAGGCCCAGGCACTGAAGGAAGGAGAGACACCAGCTTTCTACATGGATTCATACTTGCTCGATTTCATGTGCACCAGAAACATCTTCGATGGAATTAATTTGAGTTGGAATGTTGCAGAACTCTTGGTTCATGTATACTTCAGCGTGCTATGGGAAAACATGTACAAGAAATCCTACTATCTCATATGCGATGAATTCATCACGCGAATTTATTTTATTCTTTTTAAGAAGGAATTCCCAAGACTATTGGCCACGACCAAGAAAATGATATCCAAGGTAGGCAATTGGTACTTGGATGAGCGCGACACCTACATCAGGGTGTTTGGGGCCACCAAAGCACCACATCTCCTACTAGATCATGTCCCAGACTGACTTGTAGAAGGATAAATATGTTATGAAACCATCTTGCAGGGCTACAAAGCCACCTTGGTCAAGGACAAGAAATAGGCCTTCATAACCTATGGTTTCCATGTAGGTATCTACTTGGTTAAGGACACCACTCAAGCCAAACAAGAAGGGCTGAGCCAAATTGAGTTCAGATTCTTGATGGGTCAATTCCACAAGAACGATCCAAAGGGCTTGGAATTGCAACATGATTCACAAGTGTCATCCTGCTGGTTGTACACTCATGACAAGTTCGAAGATGAAGTCTTCACAGAGAATGCCCAGGATTGGGACGAGGTGGTACAGAGAATGGTCGACCCAAAAATGACCAAGTTCAGGGCCATGAGCTTGGATGAACATGCGACAAAAATAGAAAAGTCGGCTCAAGAATCTCTCAAAGCCAGGGAAAAAGTCAGAGTGACAAAGGTCATAGAGGTGCAGAACAGGGGACTGACTATGACATTGGAGGCACAGGAAAGGGGAATGATCCTAATAGAAGAGGCACAATGAGTAATCAATTAGTTGCAGAATGACCCAGACCTCATAAAAATGGCAAGGTTCCTTCCCAACAACCCATTCGAAAGTCGAGCAGGTCCAAGTGGCCCAGTGCCAATACAAATTGAAGAAATCACCGGGTTGAATAACCCTAAAGTTTTAGTTCCACATGTCAGATCACTAGGGCACGTTTTAGATCAACTAGAGATAGCAAGAACATTAGGGAGAGAAAGTGCACCAAACCCCCTCCACAACTTGATAACAATATATGATGATGATGAAAGTTTGGAGGTGTCCTTGGTGACTATGGTGCATATCACATAGGAAAAGGAGCCCGAGAAGGCATATTCCCTAGCTCCCGGTGCTGAAATTTGGGGCCTTCCATAGAATTACTAGGAGTTTGAAAGTGCCTTAGACACTGAGCTACTCAATGTACTGGAGACCCAAGTGGATAGTCCGACGGACGAGCCAGGGTCGGGTGAACAAAAGGAAGAAGTTCCATAGTAGGAAATCGATATCTCAACAATTTATTATCAAGTAAGTACCGAGCCTACCCTTGATTCTTCAATTTCAGCCAGTACTTTGCCTCTCGATGAAAAACAACTAGAGGTTAGACCTTCAAAATACACAGAAGAGGTTCAAGAACCCAGTCTTAAAAAAATATACTCCTTCTTGAGCCTAGGAAATATGCTTACCTGGGGAGATCAGCAAATCCCCGAACCCGTAGATGAGGTTGGTGATAAACAAGCCATATTCTATGACCGCAAGAGGAAATCCATCATGAAGTGAACCACTAAGAAGAGGAGGATTACTCTAGATCACTCCATCCTCATCCCCATAGAGGAAATATTGATTAGCACGAAGCATGCCAAGATATCTAAGATTATCGACGCAGGGATGGAAATCACAGATGCCACCTTAGATAGGGTGAAAATGGATGAAGAGGAATTGGCCGCTACACTGAGGGAGCTGGAAAATCTACTCCATTTGGAAAAATATTATCAGGACACCACACAGGCCATGGTTTTCTTGAGAACTGAATTCCAAGAGGCCTATGGTAAATTCACAAATGAGCAACACCTTTTCACTGCAGCGATAGTCGAATTCCAAGAAGACACCTTGATGGCACTAGCGATGTGAAAATACATGGAAAGGTGGTACGAGAAGTCCCACTAAGCTGTGTAAATAATTTATTACATCAGCATGGTTCAAAAGGGTCGAGACATCGAAGAGCATGCTATTCAGGTGTTAAGGTACAACAACATCGATCGCATAAAGAAGTCGGTCGAATACTGGGTGAGAATGGCCCAATAACCTCATCGGGAAATCCAAGAGAAGTGGGTCGAGTGGGAAAAGTGTTTGACCAAAATCAACCGAGCGATGAGAGACATTGGCCTTTCAGAATTTGACACACCCGATGACTTTGTTGACTTGCACGACATAGTTAAATTTCATGTCGAACAAGACTCATCATGGGCTGTGGAGATAACAAAGGTGGTGAACATGGTGCCAGGACAAGTGCAACAGTTGATGAACCACCTGATCAAGGCTCTGAAAGTGCTATAGCAGTTGAGTGCTAAAGTAGTCAAATATCGGGCATGAGAAGTAGAGATCAAGGATATCCTTTAAGCCCCGATGGATCAACACAGGTTCTTGTATTCCAAGATGTGCGATGAATTCTTCGTCAAATGGTCGGAGTATGAGAAGAGTCATCCACTCAAGTGAGATCATTTGATGACTCTTAGAAGACTGAGATATGAAGCACCATGTGACGAGTATTTGTTTTACTTAGCTACACTTATGATAGTTATTTTTAGTTAATAATATGTTATAAATCAGAGGATCGACCTGTTAGCAAAGGTCGATGGTTTTTGCAAAGATCCTCATTTTTGGATTTGTAAAGAACTATTTCAGAGCTGCCTGAATTGAGAAGTCATGTTTAGGACTAGAGACAAATTTGTGTTTTTCATCAAAAGCATGTGTGATTGGATCTGAAGAAAAATTATTTATGATTTTATCTCATGAATGGATGTTGTAACGAGTAAGAGCCTCTAAATCTATTGATGAGTTATCTGATTCAATATTTTTATAATTCTTGTCTTTAATGATGAAAAATAAATCATTGTGTTAATATGTGATTGATGATTAGAGTTAAGGAAACTATTTTTCTTTCCATCGTTTATTGCATGTATGTTTTCTCCCGATAATCATATCTCAGTCAATAATTGGAACATTAGTAGGCTAATGTATTAGTACTAGACTTGTTGTAGGTGTAAGAATCACTGTCTTCATGCTTGAGTAGAAGGGTTATCCCAAACTCAACCTTCTTCAATAGCTAAGTCCTTCCCCTTTTGTTACCTAGCTGGTTTATACTAGAATTTATCTTGTATCAGTCCCACCTATAAGAGAAAATGCAAAAAAGAGAACGTTCAAACTGAAGTAGGATCTTTCACAAGAAGACGTCATGTCAATAACTACGTAAATCCCATCGATCATTTGGTCAGATCGCAAGATCTGGAGAACCATTCCACTATTAAACGCTGCAGAGTCTAAATGGGATTCGATGGCGGGTTTGGTTCCTACTGTTGAGTTAAAGGGATTTAGGACCCCTCAACAGAATGGGCACTAGAAGGAGGGCCTAGAGAATGAATGGCTGACAATATTTTTTACAGACTTTTTCACACAACCTATAGATTCAAAACAACCCACATGCATGGCTAGTCATTCTCAAGACAACCCACACACACTGAGTACTCCTGAAACACGAAACTCACCCTAGAAAGAGGAAGAAAGTCTATTTCCTGAGATACATTATGCTCTTCCTCATGAGGATTTGAACCAGATCAGAAGAATCACAAGAGCTTACGCCCGATAGATCAGAGCTCTGCCCTTAGCTTCGTTACTTCCTCGTATAAAACAAGTAAGTGGACCAGTGGTCGATACCCCCGACCAGGTTTTTGTGCACAGAGTATAAGACTTGATATATTTCTCCCTCACCTAAATCGAGCATCCTCTTAATCTAATCCCCGAAACACCAGCCGACAACTTCTCTGAGCTAGACGATTTTTCAAATGAGGAAGGGTTTAACTCAGAACATTCAGTTTAGAGATCAAACAACATGGAAGACAAAAATGATCATAACGAAGAAAGGGAAACCCACCTCATAATAATCAACCTTGGTTGGCCAGAGATTCTTTGTCCATCCCTGACATCCATAAAAGTTACTCTCTAAATTTGACTCTGAAACCTCAGGATTTCCTGAAGGCCATATCAAAAACTTCATAGTAGCTATCATAATAATGAATGTCCAACATGAATATGTAGTATGCAGGATTTTCCCCTATACTTTAGAGAATTCTCCCTCCATGTGGTATTTTAAATTACCTGTAGGATCCATAACTAGTTGGACAAAGTTTCAAAAGGATTTTCTAGATAAATTTGCAGAAGAACCCACTACGGGAGCTTTAATGGCTAAGTTGTTCACCACCACCATGAGTTCAAAGGAGAAGGTAAAAGAATTTAATCAGCGGTTCACCACCATCCTAAAAAAATTCCAACCCGAAGCTAAACCCACTCAGGAGTTGCAAATCAAAGTGTATGCTAATGCTCTCCCATCTTCTATTTCTATGTTTGTGAAGAGGGATGTCAAAACAACCTTAGCTGATAATTTTGAAGAAGCCAAAACAACACAGTTCCAAATGAAGGGATGCAAAGAAGTACAGTTCTCATTAGTTAAGAAGGACGTTTAACCTCCTCCCAGGACAGGTCTCCTATTGACTAGACCCCCGGGGAAACAAGAAGAACAAGGTCCTGAAAAGGGAAGTGGAGACATTGAAGAACTACAACGCATGGTCAAGAAGTTTTCAAATGAAATCATAGACATGAAAAGAAGTGCACAGGAAGGAAACCAAGGTCAAAATCCCTATAAACCTTTTTTCAAAAGAAATCCACCGTTCAAAGCGATTGAACCTCCCCCGACCAACTTAAACATCGATCTAGGAAATGTAGCATCCAACTCTTTCTATACTTACCACCAAGAGAAACACTCTGAAAGAGACTGCCCACAATGGGTGCATTCCATGAATTTGATGGCCAGCCTATTTCTAGATGAAGTTTCCCTAATCGAACAATCAAGTGGCTCAGTTATGAATATCATTGATCGGGAAGAAGTTCATCCACTAGAAGAAACAACCACTTTGATATGGGACCCTGACCTACCAATGCCTTCTGATGACCTATTTAAGGTTCAAGAACCAACCACAGAGGTCTTGGCTATGCAAACACAAAGTAGGGGTCGACCTGTCTCAAACGATCTTACTACTACCTAAACTTCGGGACGAAAAATAGATCCCGATCACCCTAAAGCACCTTTTATCTCGCAAATAAAACATATAAACATCCATACACAAGAATCACCTAAGGTGGACTACAACATAGTGGAAGATTTGAAAAAATTGAAGGCAAATATTGTTGAAATAATCTAACTGTGAAGAGCATTCTTATTATTATTGGATTAAATCCCCATTGCGGATTAATCATGTCATTATTATTATTATTGTTATTGGATTAATACCCATTGTGGATTAATCATGTCAGTAATTGTATAAGGACCAAATCCCCTTTTGCGGATT
>ML843481.1:0-15844 GCA_009831015.1 Picea engelmannii
TTAAGACAAACCAAAACCTAAATTTTTCAGCTATAAAAACTCAAAAATAACTTGAGAACACTACCGATGGCCATGCTATCCACTACAAAATTCAACCAAAAGGACGGTTTCATTTTGGGAGTTAACACCTGGCAACAAAGAATTGTCTATTTATTTCATGGGTTTCACAGAAGAGATCAAACTCTTTTGAAGTGAATTCACCACCATTGTCTGATATAAGTCATTTAATATTTATCTCCTTTTCATTCTCAACAAGGGTTTTAAATGCTTTGAATTTGTTAAGTGCTTCTAATTTTTCTTTGAGAAAACATATCCAACCCATTCTAGTAAAATCATCAATGAAAAACATAAAGTAGGACTCTCCTTGCAAGATCTTGGTCCTTGTAGGTCCAAAAAGGCCAATGTGAACAAGATCTAAAGGTTTCGAGGTTGAGTATTCTTTTGCTTTGAACCTTATTCTAGTTTGCTTTCCTAGTTGACAATGTATACACATAGTATTTGATGGCTTTAAGATCTTTGGCAAGTTTATTAATGCACCAAGATTGCTGACTTTCACTAGATTGTCAAAGTTAATATGCCCCAACCTTCTATTCCATATCCAACTTTCATCTAATAGATTCATATGACATTCCTCATTCAATTTTGCATCTAGTATATGCACATTTTCGGGAGTTCTAGGAGCAGTACCAACCATTTTTCCTGTGTCTTCTCTCCTAATCTCACATTTCTGGGAATCAATGATGAAAAATTTCCCTTGATCACAGGTTTGGCTAACACTTAATAGGCTAGGTTTTAGTTTTTCAACAAGCAACACATTCTTGGATTTGTCTTTTCCCAAGCTCATAGTGCCTTTCCCAAGTATGTTACTTGAAGAATTGCCACCAAATGTAATACGATTCCTGTCATACGATTTGAGCACCCAATGTCAACATACCAAAGATCTTCTTTATCTTGGGATTTTAAGTCAATAAGACATTACTTCTTTGATGTTTTTTCTTTCCAAAGCTTCTTTTTCTCTCTAATGAATCTTGGTTGTTTTGAGACTTCCATTAATCTGCATTTACTGGCCTTATGCCCATGGTTATGACATTTGAAGCATTCTAGGTCCCCTTCTTGTAGAGGTGAAAACGAGTTATAGTTTTTTCTTTTGACTTGATTTACTGCTTGGTTATCTTTACTGTTATAATTCTTAACCCACAAATGTTTCCTTTTATATGCTCTACAATTCATAGCTTTATGTCTGAAATTAGAGCATGCAAAGAAATAACCAAAGAAAATGCGAGGAAACATGTTTTGATAAGACTTCTTTGGTATTGTCTTATCTTACTTCTTGATGGCTGGAAGTGGTCCTCTGGAGTTCTGATCATTACTTGTCTTCTCTTCATTTTTCTTCTTGAATGTACTGAGGAGAGTATATGCATAAGATTTTGAGTTAACTCGGCTTTCTTCTTGAGAATAGCCTATTCCATTTTTATTACCTGAATCCTTTTGTGTGGTAATAATCTTATCTAATATTTTGGAGCTATTTTCATATTTTGTTTGAATGAGTTTTGCATCAAGTTCTTTTCTCAGGTGAACTATTTCCGCCACCATTCTTTCACAGGTTATTTGTTTTTGTTTAAGAGACTTTTCCATACTTTCTTCGATCCTATTTTCTTCTAGGATTTGATTTTTCAGGTTGCTCATGAGTTTCTCCATCTCCTTTTCTTTTTGTTCATGTTTTTCCTTCCGTTCAACTACAAAAATTTTGAGTTGTCTATATTTGGTTTTGTATTTTCTTAATTCATCCAAGGCACTGAGAAGTTCTTCTTCCATATTAACTTATGCTTCATCTTCTGACTCTTTCTCATGCTTAATTTCCTCTATGTCATTAGACTCTTCAACACCTAGAAAAAGGAATTCATCATTGTTAGATTCATCACTGTCACTGGACTCTAATGAACTGTTGTTTTCTTCTTTTGAGTAGAAATTATTTTTCCCTTTGTAAATTTTTTTCTTGTAGTTGGGTTTTTCCTTCTTCTTGTATTGTGTAGTTTTATTTTCTTCATCTTCAGGGTCCTCCTTGGGATAGAGACTCTTGGCTGCAAAACGACCAACCTTGCCACAGTTAAAACATTTGAAAGGAAACTTGAATTTGTACTTCCATGCTCCTTTTTGAAGTTTTCTAATAAAATTAGCTTCTTCCACATCAGATTCTTCATGATGGCTGGATTGAGGTTTTTGCTTCTGAATTTTTGTTTTATTGAGCACCTTGAAGGTTGCCTCTCCTTGTGGGAGGTTCTCATGACCTAATATTAACTCATAGGCTATGAGGATTCCATACAATTCATCCATTGTGATTTTTTCTAGATTTTCCCGATCTTCAAGAGAGGACACTTTAGGATTGTATAGAATAGGTAGTGTTCTTAGTACTTTTTCAACTAGATCATTGTCTGAAACTTCTACTCCCAATCCTCTGATTGCATTAACAATATTACCAATTCTTTCTAAGTATTCTGAGATATTCTCTTCATCCTTCATTTTCAGACCTTCATATTGTACTCTGAGAGTCTAGAGTTTGGCCCTCTTTACCTTGGAATCTCTTGCATATATGGTTTCCAATTTATCCCAAAGTTGTTTTGTATTATTACAGTTTAGTACCTTAGAAAGGATTTTCTTACTCAGTCTAGCTTGTAGTGTGTTTAAATCCTTTGTATGTTCCCAAATTTTTTTCTTGTCTTCTGATTCTATGGGAGTGGTTTTTGGAACATCATATCCCTTTTCCACTAATGTCCACACTTCTAGTCCAATGGACATTAGATAGCTTTCATTCTAACACTCCAGAAGACATAGTCTTCACCATTAAATAAGGGGTATTTTTGATGACATATTCAATTGATGATCCATTCTATTGTATATTCCTCTTCAAGCGATTTAAAGCTTTTGTGAAGAGACCCGCTTTGATATCAATTGAAGGATCAGATCCTGTCTGTTATCGCCATGAATATCATGCTTCAAATTTGAGTTTAAATTTAGCAGGTGACTAAATCAGTATTGAGACATGGTGTTATTTGGAGGCTCAGGTCATATATGGTGGTGATATGGACAAATATAGCGGGAGCGCAAAGGAGGGAGTCCTATGGACCGTTGATCTTGGGGAAACCTGGATCAACGGTTGGAACCCATATCGGGTGATGAAACAACGCGGGACTTAACTGATTGAGGGCGGGCTGGGGAAAATCACCATGGTGTCAGTCGTGGACGTGTGGCACCCTCAGAGATAAATCGGGGCGAAATGCGGTCTGCCTAAAACCATTTTCGCAAAATCCCCGATGTCACGTGTTTTAATACTTCAAATAAACGATTTGTGTAGGGGAAGGCGACGACTGGTCAAATCATAGTACGCCACTCATTCAGGTACTTCACAACCATGAAATGTCAGGGCAATGCCATCGGGTAACAAACTCAAAATCTAATCATTTGAAATGGATTGGCCGAGCATGGTAAATCAACGTACCTGTAAGAAATATTATCAGTGATTAATGATTGGAACTTGATAACTATCGATATTCAAGTATGGATGGCGTTATTCTACTCCCGAAAATTGTCTCCCCATCCATAAGTGGAGAAATCCTGAGCTGGATCAATTTCTCGAGTTCTGTAGAATTAAGGGAGACAAAATCATGGCCTCTGCAAGGTCGGAAGATATGGATAACGTCAATCGAACTGTATCCAGTGCAATGGGGTTCTCAACTAATGTGTCAAGCTTACCAATAAGTGAGAAACAAAGGTGGGTTGCGTAGATATTAGCAACCAAATTTCATATAGAGCCCACAAATGAATCAGAGTTGGGGGACAGATTAAACCCTGTTATGAGGGACCTAGTCTTCAATGAACACGCGAACGAAATCTACAAATAGGTAGTGAAGAATAAGAGAAGCAAATGACAGAGAACAAAATTCAGAGCCGAGACAATGGAGAGCGTCGGAGAAAATCAACTCGCTTGTTTGAGCACTCTGAAAGAGGAAATAGCCAAGCTAAAATGAATTCTCAGGTAGGATCAAGTACATTCCAACAAATTTTGGACAGATGGCGGCCCAGACATGACATACCTGTTTCTAACGGTCCCTTTAAAATAGGATAACTGTTATTATGAATCATTCCTTTTTTGTAACTTATCTCTATTTTTAGAATTATGGGGAAGTCTAAACGTTTTGAATTCCACAAGTAATTCCTATATATATATATATATATATATATATATATTATCTCAAGGATATAGAAAGGATGGAGAAAAGAGGAGCCTGCCCTCTGTGTAGGAATACTTTTGTAAATTTTGGGGTTAGAATGAATATATAAATGCAGAAGCGGATTTTGGATTGTTTATGAAAAGATTCTAACTAGCGGTGATATGAGTCTTGTTTTCGTTCATAATATGTGTTTCCTGTAATATTATATTTCATTTACAATTCCATCTGTCTAAATTAGAGAAACAAAAACCCAGAATTCATCATTGCGATGCTCTTGGCTTAGAAATTTAGACTGTGTTTATTTCTTCTTTACCAATTCATAATTCATTTTAAATATGCTCTGATGCAATTATATGTTTCTTTTTCCTTTGATGCCATGAAAATTTCAGATATAAAATCAGAATCATCGCCTCATTTAGCATTTTCCTCTTGATATTTTTCATGTTTTGACAAGGCATTGTTCATTCCTGAGTCCATAGCCCAAATGTCATCTTCATTTCTACAATTATTTGATAAAACCCCCCCAAAACAGACCAAATCTAGCCACTAATTTCCATAGATATATCAAATGACACAAGAGATCCCTCTCTGAGTTGAGAAGGCTAGTGCCTCAGCTCTAAAGCTGGTTGAAATAGTTACCTTTGTCATTTTTCTATTCAACTGGACAAAATTTACAGAGTGCTAACATTCTAGCACCATTTCCGGGGACAAAATTTAAAATTTTTCCCTGGGAAGAACGACATGGTTGAGTTCTAAGGTTTGAGAGAAGTAGAAACTTAGACACCTATTGGCTGTATTCCTTCTTTGGCGACTCCACATGTCAAAAAATCAGTTTGAAGGTGATTCCACTGGTAGAAGAATCCAAAAAATTTCAATTTTCACTGGCGACTCCACTCTCAATGAAGAATCCATCTTCCAAAACATCAATGGTGACTCCACTTGTGCAGAATCCAGATCCTGTGACATCATTGGAGACTCCACTCAAATTTCAAATATAGAATGCATTTCAGAGGATTTACTGAAAGACGATACCCCTTGGCTGAGGTATGAGAAGGCATTATGAAAGAAAACAAATGCTCAAAATGGGATTTTTTTCAGATCATTTTTCCATTTTTTATAAGCTGCTTCTGGTCCTTCCTCGAAAATGCTAGCCAAGTTCTTCTTTTCTTAATGCATGCAAATAATGACCATGACAATCTAGAAAATATATATCCCCCTCTTAAAATTACATGAACGTCCCCTCAGTTTATCACTCATTTTGATAAAGAAATTTCATCTGAGCTACATGATGATCATAACCAAGTTGATGAGCCTCATGAAACTAGGGTTGATATTTCATTTCCTTCACTTGATCCAACCCCCTCCAAGACTCAACATAGATACAGACCCTTAAATTTACCTCACATCCTTCATAATTTTCCTCCAAAACACTATGAGTACCTACCTATCTTTGATGGGGAACCCGATAGCATCTCGACTGAAAAACACATCCAAGGGTTTGATCATTTCATAGATTTGTTTAAGATTGAACATGAGGATGTTTGTATGAGGGCCTTCTCTCAATATTTGAAAGGAGACACCAAAGACTGGTTTAAACATTTGTAGCTAGAGGAAATCAAATCATGGGAGGAATTGAAGGATGTCCTTTTAAATTTTTGGGGCAAGAAGAAGTCTTTAGACCTATAACTTAGAGATTTCTATGCTTTGGAAAAACAGGACAAGGAAACTATTTCTATATTCAGTAGAAGGTTTTCAAGTATCTATCACAATTTGCCTGAATAAATTTGATCCACTGAAGTTTCTTCCATGCTCCATTATGCAACTAGTCTCCATCTAGATTTGTCTCTCCTCCTTATCGAAAGACGATCCAAGTCCTTACAACAAATGTTTTATGACGCTCAGGACATTCAACACAAAATCCAAGCATGTGAACATATTCAAAATGAAGGACCGAATGCTCAAGAATGTGAAAGTGAATATGAGAGGAAAGAGGTTGATTGGGATCCTGAACATAGAATCGAAAACATTAGAGGTCCTCTTGCAGTTTCTTATGCCAATAATTCTGCAAAAAAATATATTCCACCTGTTGAAAGGGCGGGTGCTGATCCATCTCATGATAATCAAAGGGATGATTGTTTTTTGTATTCATTTATATATGGTCAAGAGAATGAGATTACAAATATGTTTTTGAAGAATAGGTCGATGTCCCCAATTTGTTCTTGTTAGATGACATCTCACAGACAGTTGATTTGCTTGTATATGACAAATATGAGGAGGATTGCGATGTTGAAGACTTTCTTTTTTAGCAGTATAGTGAGATAAGTCAACCTGCATATTATAGTTACAAAGGGCAGAGTATTGGATAATTCGAATAAAATTCTCTACTCTTGTGCTTTGCTGCATTCTAATTTTTGAAAGAGAATTCTAAAATCATTGTTGAAGAAAGAAAATTTGTGCTGATGCAAAGTCACACCAAACTAACGAAACAGATTGACAAGATATTGGAGCACTCTTCTCAGGTGATCGATGAACCTATTCCTTGCTCTGTATAAGACCTTGTCAATTCATAGGTACATCGATTGATCGAAGACAAAGCTTAAAGTGAGCATGTCCAACAATCCAAAGAGATGGAGAAATGTACCTATGACAACACTGGAGAAAATGAAGAAGGTTTTGAGTCAGGTAACATAACCTTTCCATTGTGTTTTTCTTCATTCGAACTATTGAAACAAAGTAGCGTTTCAAATCAGAAAATATCCAAGCATGAAGTTGAAAGTGAAGAAAGAAGTGGGATTACAGATAAAAAGTCTCTCCCCTTACATTTTTCTTCCAATGAATGGTTAAAAGAAAATCATGAGACTTTAGAGAAAACAAGGAGTTCTGACTGTATTCACAGTAATATTGTTTTACATGAAAAGGTTGTTATCATTGAAGAACACCAGTTGCACTCACATGCATTGAAGGATCATTACGTGGAAAATTCAGAGTGGGAACCTACGCTTAACCATCATATTAAAGAAGAAGTTGATCAAGAAATTGTTGTTGAAGGTCATTTACCTTCTCCTGAAACTAATGCATATGTTCAACAACATTCCTAGCCAGGCAAAGTATTTCAAGGTTTCCTTTCTTCCCTTGAAAATGACGTAGTGATCCTATTTCTGAACAACCTAAACATGGATGGATATTTTGAAACTTCACCTATGGATACTCCAAGCAGCAAGGGAACACTTATAGAGGAATCTTACTTTTCTGACTGGACTCCTGAAAATGAAACATTCTTCCATATGATTCATGATCCCAAGACACATTATATGGAAAAGGTTTATAATCAGAATTCACCAATAATAAAGGACTGCAACAAATCAATGTCTACATCAAATGTGAGTATGTTTACATCGGATGAGTTTCTCCAACCATGGTTACCTTATGACTCAAGAAATATTTACTACCAAACTTCTCAAACGTTTTTCCATTTTTTCGATAGAAATCAACAAGTTGAATCACTTGAAAACATAAATGTAGTGGAAGGAGTGAAATGTGATGATTGTTTTATGCATATATTAGAATATCCATTTTCAATCATGTTGGGAGAAGTGAACAATCCAGGCCCTTCAATTTTTTTTTAGAATTGGACTTATAAATAAAATTTTGAATGAATCATCAACAGAAGGGTTTTTGAACAAGAAAGTACAAAAGAAATGAACGGTGAATAGAATGTTGTCATGGCTACATTGGGATTATGATTTCACTTGATTAATAGTCCTTTTTCAGCAGTTAGAGTAGGTAGGAGTGTGCGAATAAGCTTGTTGACCAAGCATTGTTTTCCAATAGTGTGTACAGTTAGATCCTAGCAATAATTTTTTGTTGGAGTTACTTCATACACACCTAGGATTTATTTTTCCTAAGGTTTTTATTTGTTTATTAGTMATAATTAGTCATTATCTAGTCTCCTATATTTTAGGAGAGAATATTCCACCTGGAGAATATTCTCTTTCAGTTCACACTTTAGTTTGACTAGATGAGTTGAGTTTAGATGTGCATTGGGATCATCACCATGCAACATTGGGATCATCACCATGATAATTCGACCTTGCCTTGGTATCATCACYAGAGTGGTGAATTATCTTTGATTCCCTTAGTTAACTCCTCAATACTCCATGTTCAGTYAGTTAACTGAAGACTAGTTGACTAGTTAACTCAACTAGGTGGCAGTTCACTCCCGTAACTGCCTGAGAGACTAGAATAGGTGGAAGTTCACTCCTGTAACTGTTGGTGTGTGTCCAGATCACTCTATACCACCACTATGGAAAAACTTTTCACCTCAATTCGAACTCATTGAGTTATATAGAGTATATCATGTGTAAATTATTCATTATTCACAATAGTTAATGAGAATTCTTTCATTCTTTCTCTCCTTCTTCTTCTTTCTCCAATTCTCTCTAAAAATGTGTGTATTAATGTTTATATAGATATATTCTGTGCAGGTTCAAAACATTTACATGGTATCAAAGCTGACGGACTTCTAAGAAAAAGATACACCAAAATTGTTTGCAGGTACGAAAGATTGAAGACATCGAAAAGATGGAATTCCAAAAAGAATTCATTCTTACACCTTACAACTATTTTGCATGGAAGGATAAAATAGCTATAAATCTCTGATCTAGAGGGTTGTATAGGTTAACAATGAATACATATACAGAACCGACATTTTCCATATAAAAATCCAAGTACTTAAATCGTATGGATGAGGCACTCAGAACAATTTGCAGTCTTATCTCTCCCGATCTCCTTTTTCATATATCTTCCTATAAGACTCCCATTGAAGCCTGGAAAATCTTGGAAGGGCTCTTTGGAAAATAGGATGAGATGAGGGGACACATGCTAGAGGTGGAGCTTCTCACATTGGATCCAAAAAGCTTCGACAATATCCAAGATTTCTTTACAAAATTCAAGGATTTATTGTCGCAACTCAAATCTTGCGGGCTTGATAAATTGATGGAGGAGAAACAAATGGTTCTCACCATTCTCTCCAAGCTTGGTCCTGAATTTTCTGTATTTGTATCTACATTCCATATTGTTATATTCGCCTCTGGAGGCACCTGGAAGATGCCTTCTCTTGAGGACTTTATCGAATCCTTGACACAAGAGAAAAATGAGCTCATCAACATGGGCACAATCAAAGGCCCAAGGACGCATGCACTCATAGTGCATGATGGCAGCCAAAAATATCAGAAATATAAAGATAAAGATAAGAGGAAATCTCATGCACATCCAAAAAAGGAAGGGTACACAAAACCCTTCACCGATGCCTTTGAATCCAAAGGAGAAAAGGGAAGAAAAGGGGAGAAATGCACATACTGTCACAAAAAATTCCATTCAGAATCCGCATGCATGCAAAAAAAATTAGATCTGATGTCTCAAATACTTAAGCAAAACAACCTTTGAGATCGCATCCCCGAGGGT
Source organism: Picea engelmannii (assembly GCA_009831015.1). Classification (NCBI taxonomy): domain Eukaryota; kingdom Viridiplantae; phylum Streptophyta; class Pinopsida; order Pinales; family Pinaceae; genus Picea; species Picea engelmannii. The sequence goes on from ML843481.1 coordinate 9,693, forward strand.
GCAAAGAACAAGAAGCCAGAAGATCCAAATTCTAAGAAAGGCAATTCTAGCCATGCCTTGATTGCCATAAACTCCTCTCCCGATGCTTGGATCGTAGATTTAGGAGCATCACATCACATGGCTGCCTCAGAAGCAGTCTATTCTTCATTGGATGCATGCAAAGGTCCTCCTATTTTGATGGGGAACAACTCTTCTGTCGAAGTCACCGACAAAGGAAGGATTGAACTCACCAATGGAAGCTTCGAGAATGTGCTGCATGTTCCCAAGCTTTCTCTCAACCTTCTCTCCATGTATCAGATGATGAATTCTGGCACCAGAAATAAAGTTGTATTCACACCAAATTCCATGGACATATACGACATGCAAACCAACTCCAGGGTTGCAACCGGTGAGGTAAATCATCAGTCTAGATTGTATACATTTTCTGAATTCATTGAACCCAATTCTACTTTACTGCTTACTCATGCTGATTAAAGTAGTAGGATATGGCACGAAAGATTTGGACATTTGAATTTCAGATACATGAAAGAACTTAGAAAGAAAATATTATTTGATGGTATACCGGGCATCCATTTCTCCAAGGGAGCATGTGAGGGATGTGTTCTCGGAAAACACCCTCAAGAAAAATTCGACAAGGGAAAGTCTCAGTGAGCTTCCGCACCTTTAGATTTGATCCACAATGAATTCATGGTCCTTTTCTGCATCTATCGATCAACAAAGTGAGGTTTGTTCTCATTTTTTTTGACGATTTCTCATGTTTTACTTGGATCTACTTTCTCAGGAAAAAATCAGAAGTATTTCAACACCTCAAAGATTTCAAATCTTTGGTTGAGACACAGTCTGGAAAGAAGATCAAAGTCCTCCGAACTGATAACGAGGGAGAGTATGTGAATCATGAGATCCACAATATTTTCCATGAGGCAGGGATTCAGTTGCAACACTCAGTTCCCTATACCCCGCAGAAAAACGGAGTTGCTAAGCGGAAAAACCGATCTCTAAAGGAGATGGCATGTTGCATGTTGCATGCAAATTCACTACCACAGATACTATGGGCCAAAGAACTTAACTGTGCAACATACATCCAAAATAGAAATCCTCATAGATCTGTAAAGGATAAGACCCCCTATGAGGCTTGGAACAGCCTCAAACCGGAAGTGACCCACTTTTTCATTTTTGGTTCACGTGCATGGGCCCAGATTCCCTCTAAAAAGAGGAAGGCACTTGATCCACAGAGCACCGAGTGCATTTTTGTTGGATACCCTGATGGTGTGAAGGGATATCGGCTTATTGATATTTCCTCGGACCGAATTATCATTGAGCATAGTGTCCAATTTGAGGAACGTGTCTCACATGTACCTCAGCAGCCACATGCAGACACCTTCACTCTTCCACCTGTCTGAGATGATGATCATGCACATGATGACTCTTCTTCAGATGAGAGTTATGATTCAGAGGACTCATAGGATTCAGATTCATATTCAGAGTCAGTATATTTAGATGTAGATTCATATCATCCAGATGCAGTTGTAGAGCTAGAGCAGAGGCCCAAGTGGGCACACACTACTCTTCAGGATGCAGGGGATCTCATAGGTGATCCAACCAATACTAGGAGGACTCGATCTGATTTCTAGGAGCCTCCTGTTTCACTCACTACCACTGAACCATTTCCTTCCAGGCATATTTTCTTGGTTCAGTCTTTAGATCCACAGTCTTATGGTGAGGCTGCTGGAAATCCCTTTTGGGAATCCACCATGCAGGAGGAGTACAACTCCCTCCTCGAGAACCAGACTTGGGATCTGGTTTCCCTTCCTTCTGGGAGGAAACTTGTCGATGTATATGGGTCTACAGGACCGATAGCACAGTAGATGGACAGATCAGTAGATATAAAGCCATTCTTGTCGCCAAAGGCTTTCAACAGGTTCATGGTATTGACTATGATGAGACCTTCGCTCCAGTAGCGAAGATGGATTCCATATGATTGTAACTTCCATTGCGGAAACCGAGGGATGGGAAGTCCATAAGATGGATGTGAAGAATGAATTTCTTCATGGTGATCTCTCTGATGAGATCTACATGGAGCAGCCCCAGGGATTTATGCAGGACTCATCTTTGGTTTGTCGACTGAAGAATTCACTTTATGGCCTCAAGCAGGCCTCGAGGGCATGGTATGCCAAGATGGACTCCTACCTGTTGTCACAGAACTTTGTATGTTGTAAATCAGACCTGAATGTATACATGCTCAGGATGAATGATTCACTTCTACTTTTAGTTTTGTATGTCGATGATTTGCTGATCACCGGTTGCTCGACTTCAGCGATTGCTGTAGTGAAGAGGATTATTCATGACAAGTTTTGATGATGGACATGGGTCCGCTACACTTATTCCTTGGACTCGAGATCAGTCAGGATGCATTAGGTATCAAACTGTCTCAGGCCAAGTATGCACGAGATATCCTTGAGAGATTTCACATGATAGATTGTAAGTTTTCTTCGACTCCTTTCCTATCAGTAGTCAAACTGTGAGGATGGCGGGGAGACTCCGTTGGTTGACAACACACTGTACAGACAACTAGTGGGGAGATTTTTGTATCTCACACACTCCAGACCAGACCTCTCATATGTAGTTGGCACAGTTTCCAGGTTCATGCAGGAGTTGCATGAGCTACATTGGAAAGATGAAAAGTGTATCCTTCGATACGTACAGGGCACCATCACCTTTGGGATTCATTATACAACAAAATCTACATTATATCTCATTGGGTTTATTGATTCTGACTGGGTTGGCGATAACATTGATCACAAGTCCACATTTGGTTACTCACTTAGTCTTGGTTCTAGGCCTATCTGTTGGTCGAGCAAGAAGTAAGCTGCCATTGCTCAATCTTCATCCGAGGTAGAGTACAAAGGGGTAATTAACATAACCATTTCGGCTATGTGGCTACAACATTTTCTCACTGAGTTGGGCATTCAGTTTCATCGGTCGATCGTCATCTGGTGTGATAACTAGAGCACTCTGAAGTTCTGTAGAGATCCAGTTCAGAGGTAGCGGATGAAGAACATTGAGATCCACATGAACTACATCCGAGACTTAGTACACAAGGGGATCATCGAATTACAGTTCTGTCCTTCAGCAGAATAGACAACACACATCTTCACCAAGACCTTCACTGAGCAAACATTCCATTCTCTGCGAAGTCGTCTTGGAGTGAAGGACATGGTTTCCTAGCAACTGTAGTTCTTTTTTTTACATACATTGTACCTTGAGGGGGGATTTTTCCCATGAGGTTTTCCCTCTTTCCTCACATTATTTTCAGTTTATCATTTGTACTTGGGTACCTAACATGGCCTCGTTGCTGGGACCCAATCTTTATTTTCACCATAGTGATGTTTAGGGGGGGTGTTGGAGTTACTTCACACACACCTAGGATTTATTTTTCCTAAGGTTTTTATTTGTTTAATAGTCATAATTAGTCATTATCCACTCTCCTATATTTTAGGAGAGAATATTCCACTTGGAGAATATTCTCTTTCAGTTCACACTTCAGTTTGACTAGTTGAGTTGAGTTTAGATGTTGCATTGGGATCATCACCATGCAACATTGGGATAATCACCATGCTAATTCGACCTTGCCTTGGTATCATCACCAGAGTGCTGCATTAGCTTTGATTCCCTCAGTTAACTCCTCACTACTCTTAGTTCATTTAGTTAACTGAAGACTAGTTGACTAGTTAACTCAACTAGGTGACAGTTCACTTTCGTAACTGCCTGAGAGACTAGAATAGGTGGCAGTTCACTCTCGTAATTGATGGTGTGTGTCCATAACACTCTAGACCACCACTATGGCAACTTGGTTCACCTCAAGTTGAAATCATTGAGTTATACAGAGTATATCATGTGTAAATTATTCATTATTCACAACGGTTAATGATAATTCTTTCATTCTTTCTATCCTTCTTCTTCTTTCTCCAATTCTCTATGCAAATGTGTGTATTACTTTTTATCTAGATCTATTTTTTGCAGGTTCAACACATTTACATTTTTCAGTATCCAATAAAAATCCAATTTTAAGATTTGACATTTTAGTCTCCAAGACGAAACAAGATGCCCACACACGTTTGAAGGCAACCCAATGAAGAAGGGACCGGGTCTATGGTTCTTTTATACCTCACAGGGAGGATAACATCCCCATTTGGAGCCTATGTTATCACCATGACGATCATGCTTCAAATCTAAGTTTAAATTTAGCAGGTGACTAAATCCATATAGAGACATGGTGTTATTTGGAGGCTCAGGTCATATATGGCGACGATATGGAAAAATACAGCGGGAGCACGAAGGAGGGAGTCCTATAGACCGTCGATCTTGGGGCAACCCAGATTAACGGTTGGGACCCATATCAGGTGACGAAACAATGCGGGAGTTAACTGATCGAGGGCGGGGTGGGGAAAGCCACCATGGTGTCAGTCGTGGATGCGTGGAGCCCTCAGAGATATATCGGGGCGAAAGGCGGTTTGCCTAAAATCATTTTTCGCAAAAGCCCCGATGTCACATGTTTTAATATGTCAAATGAACGATTCGTGTAGGGGAAGGCAAAGACTGGTCAAATCACAATACATCGCTCATTTGGGTACTTCACAACCATGAAATGTCAGGGGAACGCCGACAGGTAACGAACTCAAAATCTAATCATTTGAAATGGATTGGATGAGCATGGTAAATCAATGTACCTGCAAGAAATCTTGTCAGTGATTAATGATTGGAACTTGATAACTACCGATATTCAAGTATGGGTGGTGTTATTCTGCTCTTGGAAATCGTCGCCCCATGCATAAGTGAAGAAATCTCAAGCTGGATCAATTTATCGAGTTCTGTAGAATTAAGGGAGACCAAATCGTGGCCTCTGCAAGGTCAGAAGATATGGATAACGTCAATTGAACTATATCCAGTGCAACAGGGTTCTCAACTAATGTGTCAATCTTACCAATAAGTGAGAAAGAAAGGTGGGTTGCGCAGATATTAGCAACCAAATTTCATATAGAGCCCACAACTGAATCAGAGTCGGGGGACAGATTAAACGTTGTTATGAGGGACCTGTTTATCAATGAACACGCGAGAAAAATCTACAAGTAGGCAGTGAAGAAGAAGCAGAGAAAATGATAGAGAACAAAAATCAGAGCTGAGACGATGGAGAGCATCGAAGAAAATCAACTCGCTTGGTTGAGCACTCTGAAAGAGGAAATTGCCAAGATAAAATGAATTCTCAGGTAGGATCAAGTACATTCCAACAAAGTTTGGACAGATGGAAGCCCCAGACATGACATACCTGTTTCTAATGGTCCCTTTAAAATAGGATATCTGTTATTATGAATCATTCCTTTTTTGTAACTTATCTCTATTTTTAGAATTATGGGGAAGTCTAAACGTTTTGAATTCCACAAGTAATTCCTCTCTATATATATTATCTCGAGGATGTAGAAAGGATGGAGAAAAGAGGAGCCTTCCCTCTGTGCAGGAAGACTTTTGTAAATTTTGGGGTTAGAATGAATATATAAATGCAGAAGCGAATTTTGGATTGTTTATGAAAAGATTATAACTAGTGGTGATATGAGTCTTGTTTTCTTTCATAATATGTGTTTCCTGTAATCTTATATTTCATTTTCACTTCCATCTGTCTAAATTGGAGAAACAAAAACCCAGAATTCATCGTTGCGATGCTCTTGGCTTAGAAATTTAGACTATGTTTATTTCTTCTTAACCAATTCAGAATTCATTTTAAATATGCTATGTTGCAGTTATATGTTTCTTTTTCCTCTGATGCCATGCAAATTTCAGATATAAACTTAGACTCATTGCCTCATTTAACCTTTTCCTCTTGATAGTTTTCATGTTTTGATGATGCATTGTTCATTCCTGAGTCCATAGCCCAAATGTCATCTTAATTTCTTTAGTTATTTGATAAAACCCCCCAAAACAAACCAAATCTAGCCACTAATTTCCATAGATATATCAAGTGACACGAGAGAGCCCTCTCTGAGTTGAGCAGGCTAGTGCCTCAGCTCTAAAGCCGGTTGAAACAATTACCTCTATCGTTTGTCTATTCAGGCGGACAAAATTTATAGAGTGCTAACACTATCACTGAGAGGGGGGGGGGG
>ML843481.1:25934-37807 GCA_009831015.1 Picea engelmannii
AAGAGTATGATACAGTAAAAATACAAGTGCTTATGTAGAGATAGGCTAAGCGTAGTATTTCTTCAAGTAAAGCCCATTTCTGGGTTCACTCAAAGGAATGCCATCATAATATACTAACTCGTATGCTTCCTTCTCCAACACTCTTTTAACAATATAAGGGCCTCGCCACATAGCCTCAAATTTTCTGGCTCCTAGCAAATCACGATCTTGTTCATAGAGGAGAACTAGATCACCTTCAGAGAACATGCGTGGCTTGACATGTTTGTCGTATTGGACCTTTACTCATTTCTTCTGGGTTTCAATAAATAGGGTGGCATCATGACGGGTTTTGTCCAATTGCATAAGATACAATAGACATTCCTCCTCAGCAGAGGTGTTTGGTAGAAGTTCGACGACTAGTTTTAGTGATGAAATTTCACATTCAATCAGTAGAACAACTTCTAAACCATACACTAATTGGAAGGGTGTAAACCCTGTGGCTGACTTCACGGATGTCCGATAGGCCTACAATGATGAGAACAACATCGTGTGCCAACTCATTTTGTGAATTCCTATAATCCATCGAAGCATGGTAATAAGTACTTTGTTTATTGCTTCGACTTGGCCATTGGCCTGTGGATAGTAGGGGGTTGAGTTTTCATGTCGAAGACCCAAATTTTCTGTAAGCTCAAACATCATAAAGTTTTGAAAGTGGCTACCGTGATCGGTAACAATATCTTGTGGGATTCCAAATCATGTAATAATGTGATTGAAGATGAATAGGGCTGCAATTTTTCCCTTGTTGTCGAATGTAGGCATCACCTCGGCCCACTTCGTGAAATAATCTACGGCTACAATAATGTACCCATGCCCCCCGAATGAGTGAGGGTTACATGTCATGAAATCGATACTGCATTTAGTGAAGGGTCCAACGAAAACTACATGATGTAAGGGAGCGGGGTGAGATCTTATTTTGTTGTTGTATGTTTGGCAAGTGTGGCATTTTTGGATGACAATAATACAATCTTTGAATAAAGAAGGCCAAAAATACCCAGCTCATAAGATCTTTTGGGCAGTAGAATACCCAGACATGTGACCACCACATGCTCCAGAATGACAGTCATTTAAGGCTTTCTCAGCCTCATCATAAGTGAGACACGTCGAAAAATGGAGTCAACTCCATGGAGATAAAGAGTATCACCGAGGATAATATACTGACGGGCTTGGTAACGTATGAAACGATGGTTAGTACTAGACAAATCGGGCCAGAAAGTCTGAGTCTGGAGATATATAATGATATCTCCATACCAAAGGTCATCGGAACTGATCAGAAAAAGGGATTCATCGGGTAATGAATCCTCTGCTACATTTTTCGTCTCAGAACAGGGAAGGTCACATATCAATTCGGAAAACACCAAGGATTTCTTAGACTTAGCAAGTTCAAACTCTAAGTCAAACTCCTGGAGTATCACAATCCATTTCAAGTATTTTCCCCCTAGCAACTGGCGTGTAAGAATGTGTTGCATAGGGTTGCAATCAGAAATCACGGTGGTCTTGCATAAAAGGATATAGTGCCAGAAACGTTGGATAGCTTGAACAGCTGCCAAGGCCAGTTTTTCAACATGTAAATACTTAGCTTCGGTAGTCGTGAGACTCTGAATCAAATAATAAATGACATGTTCATCGTGAGAATCATCCTCTTGGACTAGAACCATGGAAATGGTAGAGTCTGAGGAAACGAGGTAAAGGAAATAATCTCGACTGTAATCGGGTGGGAAAAGTAGTGGGGTACGGGTTAATGTCAATTTCAAGGCTTCTAAATATTTGTTAGTAGTAGTGTCCCATATGAATTCAGAACCTTTCTTCAACAGTTGAGTAAATCTGAGTGTCAACTCAACATAGTTTGGGATGAAACGACGTAAAAAGTTTGCCTTCCCCTGCAAGCTTTGAAGCTGGTGAAGCGAAGAAGGAGGAGGGAGATTGAGAATTGCCTTGACCTTCAAAGGATCTACCMTGATCCCTTATTGAGATACGATAAAGCCTATAAGTCGACCAGACTCCACACCAAAAAAAMATTTGTGTTGGTTTAAGCGTATACGATAGAACCGACATCGGAGGAAAATGGCTCGGAGGTGTGTCGGATGATCAACGTGGTGCATGGAATGTGCCGGTAGGTCATCTAGATATGGTTGTACAATGTGCTTTATRTCATGAAAGGCATAAGACATGGCACGCTGAACAGTTGTGCCGACATTCTTTAAACCAAAGGGTGATTTTCCGTAGGCTAAAGTTCCCCAAGGACAAATAAAAGCGGTTTTGTGTTGATCCACGGGCACGATGTTGATTTGATTATATCCGGAGAAACCATCCATCAAAGAGAAGATTTCACTCCCGGCACAATCGTTAACAATCTGGTCGACAAAGGGGGTGGGAAAGTTGTCTTTAGGACAAGATTTATTAATGTCTCTACAATCAATGCATACACAGATCGTACCTTGTTTCTTGTTAACCGGAACGAGATTGGATACCCAATCAGTTAAAGCCACGGGATAAATAAAGCCATCTTTAAGAAGTTTTTCGACTTCAAGCTTGACAATAGCTACTTTGCATGGGTGGACCGGGCGAAGTCTCTGTCGGATGTGTTTAGCACCCGGGTATGTCTTAATTTTGTGTACAACAATATTGGGGTCAATACCAGGCATCTCTTCATAGCTCCATGCGAAGATGTCATGAAACTCGAAAAGGGATTTATATGTGACAACTTCATCAGTGGAAAACGAAGCTTCGATGTGCAAATTTTCAACAACTCCAGGTTTAGTGGATATGTCGAGGGGGACCGTGGGTGAAATATTACTTAAGTTGCCTTCGTATAACACATCGTGTGTGGACTCAGGAACGAAATAAATGACAACAATGGTCGAGAGAGTTGAAATCTGTTGGTAACTCTCGAGGGTGTGTTGTTCCAGGAAGAGAATGGAATGATGATGTCCATCATCCCAAGGAGTGTCTTCCATGGACATAATCGACATAATCATCTCACTATGGGAAAAATCACGTGAAAAGGATCAGGAGATGAATCACTAAGAGAGGGGGTAGAGTGGGATGCCGATTGAATGGATTGATAGGTGGATTCAATCAGACTTAAAGGTATCTGGTCACCATAGCGTGAATCATCACCAGGTTCGGGTATTATGCATGGGTCAGAAGACGAATGGGTTTCACGAATGGAGGTGGAAATCATGTTGATCGAGGCAACCAGAGGTGGTGGAACGTCGGGGGGTGGGATCAGAAATGTACCCATCAGAGTGGAATCTTTGAGTAGACCCACACCGACATTATCATACACAGGGGGTGTCTTAGCTATGAAAGGTATGTTTCTAGTACGTATGTCATAGTTGAAGAAGGCCAGTTGGTCCATTGTAACTACTTTTCCTTGATGCATAAAACACATGATCCAGAAAAGAGTAGACACGACTGCACGCATAGAATCGATCCAACTACGACCAAGTAGAAGGTTGTAATCAAGAGGTGTGTCAAATACCTCAACTTGAATGTTGACCATCTTCCCTTCTAACGTAATAGACAATGAAGGGAGGACACCGTAGGGCTTAAAGGCAGATCCGTTAAAGGATTTGAGTGTGTTGTGTGATTCAGTAAGAGGAGGAGAACCAATGGCTTTCCAACAGGAGATAGACATGACACACGTCGAGGCACCTTCATCAATAACTGTTCAAAAAATGTTCTTGTTGGTAACGAAAAATTGTATTTGGAATGTAAGCTGAGGGGGTAACCTCAGAATTTGTTCTTCCAAGTCAAAGATTATTAAATTCGTATTCGTAGGGTCGATTCCACCGATAGATTTTAACAGTGCTTTCCGTTGTGTAGGACAAATCTGAAGGACTTCGAGGGCTGACATCGCAGATGGTGCTTGCACCAGATCTTCTACAATACTGTAGTTCTAAGAAACACACGCATGAGGATTGAAAGTAGATTTTTGAACCATGCCCTTGGGGGGAGGGCAAAGGATTGTATCAGGAATCGGTCGTTCGAGATGAAGAGGACTGTTGGAAGATGGAATTGAGGGATATTTTTGAGCTAATGATGGTGGTGTATCGTCAACTTTCTCCTTAGAGGAAGAATAATCTTTGGCACAGGTGGTAAGTGTGATGTCATTTTTCTTAGAATCACCATTACACATAAGGACGTAGGAGGTAGTGGAGGAAGAGGGTTGATCATGGATGACCAATTGATCCTATTGTTGAGAAGGGAAGGGTTGAGATAAGACGATGGGTGTAGGAGGTTGTGGGGTTCCTTTAAGGAACTTTGTGACCTCAGCTTGTCTCAGACAATCCTTCATGTAGTGATCATCACCATAGATAAGGTAAGGCTAACGGGGTTTACGTTTATCCTTATCATCAATAGGTTGTGACTTGGTCTTGTCGGATTGTGGGTTGTTGTTTTTATCCTCCTTATTTCTACCCTTCCCTTTTTTGGATTTATTCTTGTCGGTAGTGGTCGACTGAACAACGTTTACTTCAGAATTTTTACCGATGGGAGGGGTGGGCGTCGAAGCAGTCTGAACATTAGAAGGATTGGATTTGAGAGTGGTGTGAGAGGCCTGTGTGGAGTGAGGTTGACCATGGAAAGTTCCTATCACACCATCAACAACATGATAAGCTGTCGGGGTCGTTGAGGTGGTCATGGTAGAAGGATGAGGTGCATCAGGGAGCAGATCGTAAAGAGTACTCATTTGCGAATAAACAAGATCGAGGTATTGGGCACGACTGATGGCTTGTTCTTCTGTGACAACTCCACCCATGGAAATGTCTTTAGAGATGTCATTCATGAAGGATTTTGTGAACCATTATGCAAATAACTGATCAGGAAGATCGATTTTGATTAAACGTTGTCTTCGTCTCCACTCATGAATGTGATTGGAAATATGAGTGGCTTTATTTTTCTTGAAAGAACTCAAGATCTCAGTTCTCATTTCATAATGGATTGACAACTGGTAGTGAGTGAGGAAATCCATAGCTAGGGTATTAAAGTTTGCGAAGAAGCCTTGTGGTAGTTCTATATACCACTTCGCGGCTAAACCCGTGAGAGTTCTTTGAAAAAGACATAACCGAACGGAGTCATCCATCAAAGAGTTGGATGAACACCAAAGGTGGAAAGTCATTACATGATTGTTTGGGTCCTCTCCTGGTTTACCATCAAACTTAGGGATGTCGGATGGTAGTTTGTCTGATATGATGGGCCACTGAGGAGAGTGACGAATAGGGTCATTTAAAATTCTAGACAGATCAAGGAGGTCCAAAGTGGCTAAGAAGGGTAATTGTCTATTCACACGGGGGTACTGGTGACTTTGGGGAGGAAGTCCCGTAGGCATACCAGTAGGACCGTAAAAAGTTTTCATATAATGCAAAGATCTGGGTAGATTCAGTTGTTGGTGCGGAGGCATGTAGCCCATAGGGTTGTACTGGTTAGGGATGTTCCCTTGAACAGGAACATTGGGTTGAACGTTCGAACCGCAAATGGGATTGGATGGATCTGGGTATGGTTGGCCTGTACTAGGGGGTATGAAAGAGATAGATTGAGGATGTTTCCCCCCAGTCGGTTGAGGATTACCTTGGGTAAGATAGTTCCAATAATGGGCCAAGGTTGCAGGTATGTTCTGTCCATAGAGTGGGGTAGGTGTGGGTTGTCCTCCAATCGAGGGTTGTGTCCTAATTGGGGGTTGTGCCCCAATTGGGGGTTGTGTTCCAATTGGGATTTGACCTCCGAAAGGGGATTGTGTTTGGCCCCAGGGTGAAATTATCCACCCACATGAATCTGGTAATTAGGTGTGAAAGACTGAGTGGTGCCACTAGGGCCGAATCCTCTGATGAGAGGTAAATAATAACTCCCAAAGGGGGGTTGGGGAAGTGTTGGAATAAAACCAGTCACACAATTGTGCTCGGGAGGAGAAAAAACTCTAGATTCTTCGAATGGAACTTGAGTAGGGTTGGGTATAGAAGCATTCAACGTGTTATACCCAAGAGGAAGTGATGGGATTTGACTAGGTAAAAGTGGTGTGCCAATAGGTGTTTGGTCAACCACCGTATTTCCGGTGGGAATAGTCATAGTATTTGGGATCATCGTAGAATGGGCCTGCTAGAGAGGGGTGGTTAAATTGGGGCCAGCTGACAATGTTTCTGAACCAGGAAAATAATAGCACGTTGTAGTATTAAAGTGATCTAGGGGTATCATGAATGTGTAAGATATTTCAAGTGGTTCAAATGTGGTAGGTATATCAATTTCGGTCTCTGAGGTAGGAGGGTTTCGTCTAGAAGTTGCCGTGTCGGTGGCTTCAAGAGGATCCTCGTCTAAGTGGGAAAAAATCTCAGGAGGTAATCCATAGGTGTTAACAACAAGTTATCCGGTTGAATTGAGTCGGAGAACAAGTCTCTCGTATCCAGGAGGTAGGCGGAGAGATTCTATAGGGTCAGAAAGAAGCCGAAAACTTTTTAGAGAATCAGTCCTTTCCGGCGATGAAGGTACGTGGTCTTGGATCTCACTCCGTTGAGGAGAAACCTCCGGTGGGTTAGGAGGCAAGGGTTTCAAAACTTCCGGATCTTCCAGAGGTAGTCCCTGCATCCTACGTGAATGACGTGGAGGGTCAATGTTGGCCGAACCAAAAATCTTACGAAAACAATCGATGGCCAACTATGTAAACAAGCAGCACTCGCTAGTAGAATCTAGGAATCAAATCAAGCAAACAAGACCTCCTTATTTCAAAGTCACTAGTTGGTGATGAAATCTAACATCGCAAAGACGAGACAAGAAGGGGCTAGGCTAGGGTGGTAAAGTTACGCTGACGACCTGCTTAATGGACTTACACCCTAGTGCAATCTCCCACACATAATTGTGGGTATACCCTCCAAGGAGTCCGAGTGAGTCTGGCCAATGTCAAATCCAGGTACCATGGAGACTTTCCCCTCCACAACCACCTTGCGTAATACCTTAAGAAGGTAGGCTACTAAAGTTACCACAAACAACAATGATTCCTAGGGAAACAATCGGCGGTCCAATCCACGTGCAAGGGAAAGGTATCTAGCTCGAAATCAACTCTAGAGGCTTCCACTCATCATTGTGGGTATACCTTCAAGCGACCTCCATAATACGCGCAATCTCTACACTGAGATTGAAAATGCAGGGTGAGTAACTCTGACAGTCTCAATGCGACCTTGTGATTGACCCTTGTGTGAGAAGGGCTTCCTAGGACAAAATGTTGCAAATGGAATTTGACACTCCCTATCACAAGATACTATTGTGTGTTTCATTCTTTGGAGAGTGTGTCTCACTGCCTATTCCAAAGCTCTAGCCTAGTTAATGTTGGTGTAAAAGAGCCCTAGAAAATGAAAGTTACTATTTGAATTTTAGATTTCGCAATTTTTTTTAGAGGTTGTTGTTACTCAAAAGGGAGACGGGAATGAAACCAATGTTGTGCAAGACTTAGACCCAAAAACATGCAAATAGAAATGAATAATGAAAAGTTTTGTTCCATGAATTCTATCTACAGTAGGGAGAAGGTATCTTCTGGAACAATGTAAGCTACAATGGATAATTCTCTTTTTTTTAATGCAGTACCAAACAATCATAAACGATATAATTTCACTATTTGTTCTTTTTCAAAATTTTTGAATGCCAATATTTTCTGCATAAATGATCGCCTAAAAGACTGACTTTAATTTTTTCCTTTTGAAAAACCAAACATGGATGGAACTAAGAAATGATAAGCAATCAATGAAAAGAAAACACTCAACAAGCACCTAAAATGATCTTTCAATGAAGATAGAAACACAAAATGACAAGAAAAAGTTTCTTCAAATGTAAAGAAGAAAATGGTTTTCCGATCATAAAGTAATCCAGAAGGTGTAACCAACCTATAACTCCAAATCCAAATGAAGAGTTTTAATCGATCAAGCACTCAGAAGTAAGTCCAGATATTATATCCTTGTCGTTAAAAATAAAAAACAAAAATTGAAAAAGATCAAAAGAGAGGAGTTCGATCTCCGAAATCAATCAAGATCAAGTTGAAAAAAGTAGAAGCAATCAAGAACTGGTATTAAAAACCCTTTCTCAGCTGACTGAAGAAAAAACTGGGCAACATTAGAGTTCAAGACCCAATCCAAAAAGTTTTCAAATGCTTCCGCGGGCAGGCAGTATAACGCAGTGTGGAAATGAGTGGTTTCCACAGGCCAATAATCATGCAGGTTGCTGAAATACCGCACTAAAACAAACCACCAGGATGCGGAAATAGAAGGTTTCTGTGAGCTACCTATAATGTGTAGCGCAGATGCATTTCACAAAATATATTTTTTTTCAAAAAGGACAAAGGATCTCAGGAAAATTTTAAATCCAGTGAGTCTAATTGGATCTCCCACAGACTCAGAGACTGAAACAGAATGTAAAATATAGGCTATGAGCAAATGGCCAACAAAAAACCACAATCAAGATGTACTTCCCCAGTGGAGTCACCAATTTTGTTATTGGGTAAATCGATAGATGCAAACATGAACTAATCCCCCTAGATCCACCTGGATCTAGAAAAAAACAAGACGGAACAAGATACTTTCCCTAGGTTACAATCATTGAATTTAACTACCAAAGAAGGAATAGATAACATACCTTGTGAATCACTTCCTTGTATTTTTTTTTATCCTACTTTACTCCGGTGCTCCTATGAGATCATATCTGCAATAACACAAATCAACCAATGTGAAAGCAGCAATAGTGAAATTAAATGACAACCTAAACATGTGATCAAGGAGTCATGTAATAAAATATCAACCATTTTATGGGAAAGAGATGTGCCACCGTATTATATTAATGAAAGGTAGAAAATACAACCGAATCACCTTGATGTCGCAAGTTCCCTTTCAGTGGCCCTTTGTTCTGACAAACACATACATTTTCTCTGACATTTGCATGAAGATTTCTCTCAAAATCTTGATGGATGAATGAAGACCTCAAGAATCACTTGAAATAGGATTCTTCACACAGTCTTCAGCCTGTTCTTTCATCAATCTTCTATATTTCTTTATGCTTGTACCTCTAACCTTTTCCATGAAAAGCCTATCATTATATAGGAGAAGCTGGAGTGGTTAAAGAGATGAGGATGAACCCATCAAATCAAATAAGTCAGTAGGATCATAACCATACGGACGCCACCTCATATTTCTAGAAGATTCCACTTCTAGAATCTCCTAGAACTTCTTTCCTCTTTTAGTTTTAAAGTGTTGTCATGACCTGCCTATATAGCAGCCTGTGGAAATTCTGCGGGTTGGCTATAATGAAGCTTGCAGAAATCAGGGATTTCTACACTGTGTAAAAGGAGCAGCCTGCGGCAGCCTTCCAAAAATACATTTTGCAAAGTCAAAAAGAGGTTCCTTTTTCTCAGGCAAAAGATCATGTTGGGAACCTGTGTTTATGTAATCATCATCAGGGTGACCAAAATAATGTGTAACAACTATCTTTATCACCTACCATATCTGAATCAACATATCCATGTAGAACAATGTTTGAACCTCCAAAACATAATGCATGAGTAGAAATACCTCTCAAATACCCGCGAATCCAATTGACTACCTCCCAATGTTCTTTACTTGGATTGTTCATATATATGCACATAACTCCCACTGCATGTGCAATATCTGGTCTTGTGCAAACCATCACATATATCAAGCTGCCAACTACTGATGAGTAAGGGACCCTGGACATGTATTATATCTCCTCCTATGTCTTGGGACACATTTCCTTAGTTAATTTGAAATGGTTGGCCAAAGGTGTACTAACTGTTTTTGCATTCTGCATTCTAAACCTTTCCAATACCTTCTCTATGTACTCACCTTGAGACAATGTCAATTTGCAATTTTTTCTGTTTGTTGTTATTCTCATACCAAGGATTTTCTTTACAGCACCCAAATCCTTCATCGCAAATGAATTAGATAATTTCTTCTTGAGCACATTTATATCCTTCATATTAGACCCTGCAACAAGCATGTCATCTACATACAATAGCAAGATAATATAGCTCCATTTTCTGGCTTTTTAAAATAAACACAATGATTAGAATGACATCTACTATAACCCTGTTCTGTCATAAACCTGTCAAACTTAAAATACCACTACCTTGGAGCTTGATTTAGGCCATACAAGCTCTTATTCAACATGCATACCAAATTATCCTTCCCTTTGACCTCATACCCCCGTGGCTACTGCATATAAATGTCTTCCTCCAAATCCCCATGGAGAAAAGTTGTTTTTACATCTAACTTTTCAAGATGAAAATATTCTACTACCACAAGACTTAAAATAGTCCTAATTGAGGTCATTTTAACAACATGAGAAAATATTTCATCAAAATATATACCTTTCTTTTGTGCAAACCTCTTTACAACAAGTCTAGCCTTGTATCGTTTTTTTCCTCCATCTTCTTCCTTCAACTTGTAAACCCATTTATTCTGCAATTCTCTTTTTCCTACAGGAAACTGAACCAATTCCCAAGTTTGGTTATTTACCAAGGAATCCATTTCCTCTTTCATTCCTTTCTCCCACTTCTTTTTGGTGTCTTCTTATATTGCCTCTTCATAACATTCTGGTTCACTAGAATCAACCAACAATAAATAATACAATGAAGGAGAGTATCGTTCATGGGGTCTAATTAACCTGGTAGATCTTCTAACAACACTTGTAGGAGTTTGAGGTACATGTTGATCCTGTTGTTGTACATTTGATTTTTTGGTACCTTTGGAGTTTCTTTTTCAGTGATCTCATCAAGCACTATGTATTCTAGTTTTTCTTTTTCCTATTTCTTTCCATGCCACTGATCTTTGTACATGACCTTCTCATTGAATATGACATCTCTACTCCTAATGACTTTTTTTTTTTCATAATCCCATAAGCGATAACCAAAATCATTAACACCATACCCAATAAAGGTACACTTCTTGAATTTTTCCTAGAGCTTTGTTCTATTTTCTTTATCAATATGAACAAATGAGTCACAACCGAAAGTATTCAAAAAGGAATAGTTTACCTTTTTACCCGTCCATGCCTCCTCTCGAATTCTACCATCCAAAGAGCTTGAAGGTCCTCTGTTTATTAAGTAAACAACAATATCTACAACATCTTCCCAGAACTGTAAGGGAAAACCAACATGCAATCTCATACTCCTTGCACACTCCATGATTGTCTTATTCATCCTTTCTGACACACTATTTTCTTGTGGTGTTCTTGGAAATGTATTCTCTCTACGAATCCCATGGTATGAACAGTAATCATCAAACTCCTTTTTGCAATATTCACCTCCATTTTCTGATTCGAGACACTTCAACCGTTTTCCTGTCTCATTCTCAACCAAATCTTTCCATTTCTTAAAAGTATCAAAAACATCAGATTTTTGTCGAATGCAATAAACCCAAGTTTTTCTAGTTGCATCATCAATAAAAGTAACATAATAAGGAGATCCACCAAGATATGATACCTGAGATGGTCCCCACACATCTGTATGCACAAGCTCTAACTTTTCACTCTTCTTTTCTTTTCTGACTCTTTTCTGTTTTCCATAAACACAATACTCACAAAAATCCAAATCAATTTGTTTAAAATATGGAAACAAATTTATTTTGTGAAGTATCTGTATCCCCTTCTCACTCATGTGTCCAAGCCTATTATTCCACAGTGTTGTATCCACTCCTGTATAATCTAAATATATAGAAGAGTCAGTATTACCAGTACATAAATACAATGTCCCTACCTTCTCTCCTTTTTCTATCACCAATGATCCTTTGGTGACCTTCCACACCTTATCTATAAATATGGACTTACAACCTTCACTTTCCAACTTACCT
>ML843481.1:47738-59774 GCA_009831015.1 Picea engelmannii
CAGGCAGATAAGTTTTAGCAGTGGCGCTAAATTTAGCAGGTATGCCCATATCGCAGAGCGCGACCAGATCAATGACCATGCTCCATTGCGGGGACGCAACATGATCGAACTATAAAATTGTTGAGCGGTCCCACAATCGAAACAGTGGTATAGTAAAAGAGCTATGTGGCAAAAGATGGTGAATTGCAGGCTCAAAAGTGGTGTGAATCCAAACTACCTTTGACAGCCCCACAATCATGTTCTTATATAACAACAAATCCGAGAACAGCATGTGGCATCCCCCTTAGCATTAATCCTCATCCCGATCCCATTGAGAGATCAGTTAATGAGAGGGAGTGGTGGTTGAAACCTCGACTCACTCCATAAATAGAAGGCGTGGAGGATATGGACGTGGAGACATAATTGTCAGCCCGAGGTACCACGATGGATGTTTTTCCTGTTGGGCCATGCTGAGCTGAGTTTGCGGCTGACAGGAGGATACATGCACAGTCTGACAGAAGAAGGCGCAGACATAAAGCTTTGAATGGGATGGCCAGATCACAGTACTGGAAGTTGTGGACTTAGCTAATTATAAATGGATCAGTATTTATTTTGATAGGGGGTTCTTTATATGCTGGAGATCCGAGAGAGTTTTACGAGTAGGGCTCTGTAGTTTTTCATTTTGTATGCCTGAGGGCTTGGGTTGTAAATATATGTTATTGAATATTCATTTGAATCATTTTTATCAGACCGTCTTCTTATTTTACACACTATCTCTGTTTTTCTTATCGTCTGGATGTAGCATCTCTCTGATCTATGGATTCTTGAGGCAGTAGAGGATCTATCGTTATCTTGGCCATTTTTCATGGTTCATCACTTAGACATTTTTTTCCTTCTTCTCCTCATCACCACACCACTTGAATCCTTTTTTCTAATAGGCGGTTTAAATTCCTTCCTTATTCACGATACTTATGAGTCCATATCCCAATTGTCCCGAATTGATCTGCAGTTACTTCTGCTATCTTTTCCTCTCCCTGCAGTCTCATTGATCCACCTACTCAAACCATTTAACCCTTTTACTTTATTTTGATGGGTACTGAGCTTATCCTCTTGTAGTCAGAGGGTGACTTTTAGTGCTAACATCTTGCACATTGGTTTATATAGCATATTGTTGGAATGGAGTTGATTTCTACAGTCATTTCCGTCTGTTGTGGTTCACCCTAGCCATAAACAGATTTTCCTCGTAACAGGTTGGTGCATTGGTAAGCCTGAATGGCACCACCACAAAATTGTAGTGTCCATACCTTGTTATAAAGATAGTCTTATGTATGTCTTCATCCTTAATTCTGACTTGATGATACCCAGACCTCAAGTCTATTTTAGAAAACATTGTAGCTCCTTTGAGCTCATAGAAAATATCATCAATTCTGGGAAGTGGGTATTTATTCTTTATGGTAATCTTATTTAACTTCCTATAATCAATACATAACCGCATAATACCATATTTTTTCTTTACAAACAATGTTGGTGCTCCCCATGGGAGCACACTTGGTCTAATATATGCTTTATTTGACATCTCATTTAATTTCTTTTTTAGTTCCACAAACTATGGTCTGCTCATCCTATAGGGCACTTTGAATGTCGGTACTTCTCCTGGTGTAATCTCTATGGAAAATTCAATGTTCCTCTTAGGAGGAAATCCAAGTATGTCCTCTAGAAACACATCACTAAATTCATACAACACTCGGTGGTCCTAGATTATTTCTTCTCTTTACTGAATTTAACACTTGTATTGCATACAAGGGGTACCCTTTCCAACTATACATATTGAGTTTCAATGGTGATATTTTCCTTATTGACATAGGCTTCTAGATTCCTTGTAGAATCCTTTTTTTTCCCTCATCATCCTCATAGTCCAAATTTTTATTAAGACATTCTAGTTTTACCTTATCGGAAACCAACCAATACATGCCTATCAATACATCATATGATCCCAAAGGAAGTAGGTTCAGGGTTTCATGTGTATGCATTCCATTCATTTCAAATGAGTAGGCTTCAATCACCTCTGTTACATTTTTCTTAGTTCTTGTGGCTTGTTGAACTAACCGCGATTTTTCATGCTTCCTTCTCTATAGGGCACAAACTTCAACAACTTGGGGTGAAATATAGCTAAGGTTAGAACCAGGGTCACTTAGAATTGAAATGGGTTGATTAGTAATTATACCTTCCAACTCCACCACTGAGGCTTGGTGGTCTACCTATCAATTCTCAACATCTGCATAAATTCACGGTACATTTATTTCTACATCATTGACATTGGTAGCCTCCTGGACATTTCATATTCTCTTTCTATCATGTTATCTATGAGGGAATTATCTCAATATATGTTCCTCTCCTTAACTCCAACATTATAGAGTTCCTTTTTTTTATTCATCCACTTTGTCCTTTGCTTGATCTATAGGTGTGTTCCTACTTTGAGAGGGAAAGTTTTGTTGGTGCACACTTCTAGTCTGTTTATTGGACTGAGCACTTATTTTTGAATTATTGTATTGGGATGGTTTAAATCCATTCTTATAGAATCCAAACTTATCCGTCTTTTTCCAGTCCCTAAGAGGCTCTTGCTTATGCATATATTGATCATTGAAACATTTGGACTTTCTAATGGTGTCCTCTAGTGTCTTAGGCTCATCAAAATAAATCATGTCCTAATAGGACTTTGGTAATCCACCAAGGAATCATTTTATTCTCTCTTTTTCATTTTTAAGATAAGGGACATATATTAACAAATTTAGAAACCTTTTTTCATAAGCATCCATGGTAAGTTGTCCTAGATTGTGTTCATGGAATTCCTTGATATTATCATCGTAGTACTTTTCTTATAGGTAGTCATTCTTGAAATATTTTTCAAACTATTTAAAGGTTATCTTAATATCCTTTCTCTCTAGCTCTCTTATCATCAAATTCCTCATATCTGAAATGTGAGGTCTCTTCCATTATCTAGTTGTTCCTGACTCTTGTTGCTTATTTTTCTTCTCTTCTCAATATATTCTATGTGCTGAAACAATAGGCCAATGTTATCCAAAAAACATTACAAAATTTACATATAGTCTTCTTGACCCCATCAAGTCTCTAATTAGCCTAAAAAATTCCAAAATCAGGAATTCATTCCTGCTGACAATTATGCTTAGAAAATGTAGTTAGCATAAATTAACATAAATAAATTTCCAACATGGAAAATAAATAAATTTTTTGTCACTAATATTATTATGTAGTTATATGAGAAATGCATTAAAGGAATAACCTTCCAATTACATCAGAGTTCAACAAGATTATCAGTTTGGCTTCCACAATTTTAACCTTCATGGGGATTTTCTATCCCATTTAGGACTAGAGTTTGAACTCTTCTTTGATACCACTTTGTAGCACACCCAACCCCCTAAATCATACATAGGAAGGTGGGATGCCAAATTTTCTTCTTTCCAACCTGACTCCTTTCTCAAATATGAACCCATGGATGGAATATGCTCCTCATAAGATTTCCAACAACTATAAATATGCTAAAATACAAGTTCAATATCATAAGTTATGATCCTTTAAATCTTTCAGGTCAAACCGCTTACTATCACTTCACCTTTATGTGGCATACATGTGGATACCCCTCATCTAAGCTAGTTGGAAGGGTAAGAATGTGTGTGAATATGTGACAGTGGCGTTCCATCCAATGTGGCATGAACCAATTCTAAATCCAAGGAAACCTCAGTGGGAACTCATGCAAGAATCGACAACAAAAAATAAATTTCAACAACTTCGAACAGTCTGGATCCAATTGGGATCAACAACCTCTATATTTTCGGGGTTGGAAATCAACAATAGATAGTCAATCGAAATACCCTTCTCAGAACACAAGAAATACAACCTCTACCCAAATTTCCAAATGGTAATCTCTTGAATGTACTACTCCCAAAGGATCTAACACATAGATGATTTTAGGAGATAAATTTCGCCATTGGGATAATTTTCCAAGGTTTTTCCCAAAAACCGATTCACCAATTTCCATTTTTTCTAAAAATGATTCTCCCAAATTCCATAGAATGATATTATTTTACCATAAAAATTTCCAAAATTTTATAGAAACTATATAAAATACTTACAAATTTGAATATTTTTACAAAACTATCACCAAATTTTTTACATTTTGCATATTAAGGACTAGTAATATTATCCCATGTTTCTACATTTTAATAGAAATTTTCATCCTTGAAATTATCCCTGATCTAACAGATGTCGATCCTTCGATGGAATTGTCCAAGTTCACTCGAATTATCCAAAACAACTGATCCTTAATGGGATCTTCTGACTCTAAGGAATCTGACGGTTATGTTTTTTAATTGATCCAATGGTCTAGATCCTGTTAGACTACAATGGTGCACAACCTTTACTGGTCAGATGCTTCACTCGGAAACTCACAATCACTCTAGTTCTCCTATCGAGTGGATGCTTCCGATAAGGGGGATTTCCAGCGGATCCAATGGATAAAAACTCCCAGATCTAAGGGTCTACATCTCAATGGATTTTCAAATCCATGCAACATTTAATGGGTACAAAAAACTTCGATGCCCTTTCGAAGGGAGGGTTTTATGACCAAATCAATGACCCAGATATTTTCGGTTTGGCTTCGCAACAAATCAATGGTCCACACTTATTTTGGATTACACCTTTGGGTTCTCTCCTTATCAAAAAATCCACCCACGTCAGTCTCATGGATCTTCCTGAACACACTTCTCCGACCAGATCCTTTCGAACACTGATCTCTGATGAAAGGTCAGGATCACTACAGATCAAAATCCCATGACCTCTTTGGCTCACTTATGTAGATAGGACTTAAGCCATATTTGTGTCCTTCCAATGCTTTCCTCCCAAGGAATGGTCGATATTTACTCTCGACGTCCGATATACGGTCCATATTTCTTCAAGTTGATGCATAGCATTAAAATGGAAATCTGCTAAGCCCAACATGGTCTCTACCATGACTCGAGAAATAAAAACCCAAGGGAAGCAAGTTGCTCCCAAGTGAATAAAATCTTCACCTCCCCTTCTTATATGAACAAGAAATTATATTCAAAAGGGTTCAAGACATCGGCCCATGCACTTAACACAAAGGGGTAGTTCCTACCAAAACCTCGAAACAAGATTTTATATCCTGCAAACTTTCCATTCCAAAGCATGGAGGATTCACAGGGTCAAAAGCCTCGAAATGAGGGTTTATTACCCTTGAAATTAGTGGTTATCTCCCTTACAATATATTTCTCAACAAATATACCATTTTAATATTTAATCATTCCTTCATCACATTCAAAACTTTCACAAATTAGAAATGCAAAGAACAACATTTATTTACAAGGATTTTTTTCAAGAGAACTTATTTGTTTCAAGTATAAAAATCCATCCAACCAAATAATTGAGGGTGATTTTCTTTCCACCCAAACATAGGCTCTGCTACACTTATTCTCTATACAAAATGTGATCCCCATACTAGGCCATGATACCACCAAGGAAACTCATAGGATAGCTCACATTTTCTGTGTCGATTTCTTGAAGGCTACTCTTCATCACTAACAAGATTCAACATAGATTCCCTTATACCCTTTTGAGTCCAGGGCCATTACGAGCTTCCCATATGCCTTCGCAATTAGTTTTCCTTCGCAAAAAGGAGTCCCTTCACTAGTAAATAGTCCCTCAACACCCTCCGCTTACCAGTCTCAATTTCTATCTCGAAAGCATCAACTCGCAATCCTCTCCACTCAAGTTCAGGTGTGGGAAATTCCTTTGCTTCAGTTTGAACCTAAGATAATTGGGTAAGCTTCCTTTTTTCCTAACAAAATATTCATTCTATTATTGTGCACTTGAGCACTCCCTCGTTCACTTCCTTCTCATCCTATTTTTGTCTTCTCATCTCTCTCCATGTACCCTCTTGCATTCTCTCCCCTCCTCAGGTTCCTTCCATTGCTTATGTCATAAGCTTCCAATATTCAAGATCCCAAATTAAAGGGGCACTTTGATGTAAATTTGGCTGATATTTACAGTTGACCCAATCGTTTCATGCGTACATTTATGAAGGAAGTCTTCACTGCTTCAACTACCAAGTCAAATCTCATTAACTAATTCGTTTTTCTTGTGAACAAAGGAAGGCATGGTACTTCAGGAAAATATAGTCATCAAGGTTTTCTCAGGTGAAGGTTAAATTGTTGATTAAGGTTGGTTGTCATTGATGTCAACCCTTGAAGAAAGCTTGGTAGCACAAAGGTTTGGGTAATGGGCCCAATTTTGTTTGATGTAAATATGACTCATTATTGTCTAGTCATGGTTGATAAGAAGTATAAATGGATGAAATGCAAAGTGGTCCCGTTTCGGTGAAAGCCCTCACAGGAAGACACTTTGTGGATTGAGTTATCCTAGAAGTATGGTTAGAGAACCCATGCTTAATTGTGTAATAATGAGATGAAGGTCAATGAATTTGTTAGTGAAACTATCCTAGATGGATAGTGCTTGTTATTCCATTACCGATGGTATGTGGAACATCACATAACTCCTCACGGTTTGAGAGTTATGGCCATATGAAGTTGAAGAACCCTCATGAGTCATATAGAATCCCCCAAAAGTCAAGTGTTTGCAAAAGAAATTATTTAAATAATAAAGTAAATGGAGAAATCCCTAAAATAAAGAAAGTATAATGCTACATGAAAGTATAAATAAGAGAAAAATCTCTCATTTAATCACACTTGAATATCATTGAATATCTATTTTTGTGAAAGGTTATTTGGGCATGTATTATTGATAGAGAAAATTTCCAGCAGAAAAAGTGGGGCAAGAAAAGTGCGGCAGAAAAGTGCGGCAGGAAAAGTGCGACAGAAAAAGTGCGGTAGAAAAATCGCGGTAGAAAAAAGTGTGGCAGAAAAAGTGCGACAGAAAAATTGTGGCAGAAAAAGTGAGACAGAGAAATCGCGGCAGAAAAAGTGCGACAGAGAAATCGCGACAGAAAAAGTGCGGCAGAAAAAGTGAGACAGAAAAAGTGCGGTAGAAAAATCACGATAGAAAAATCGCGGCAGAAAAAGTGCGGCAGAAAAAGTGTGGTAGAAAAATCGCGACAGAAAAAGTGCGGTAGAAAAATCGTGGAAACAACATGGTTGGGGTCTATTGATGAGAGATATGGCACATCTTGTTTGAGTTATGTTTTATGAGCTACGGTTTAGCTCTTGAGATGGTATTGGATGTTCAATATTGCTGCATATATCAGATTTGTTGAGGGATATAATTGGTATTTTGTTGTTGGTATTTGGCATATGGGTATTGGTCTTTTGGCTGTGATGTGTTGCTGAAGTTTTGGTTTAGCTTGAGGCTACGTAACCGTGAGGTTATGGCACATGGTTTGATGTAAGGGTTTAAGGATAGAGTGATGAATTGTTAGATAACTTTTGATGGTTATATTGGTGTATGTCTTTGGTATATGGTTGAGGTACATGTTGGATACATGGTTGAGACAAGTAGTTGATGAGTTGGCACATACGTGAGGTGTATAGTTGATGATTTGGCACATACATGAGGTGTATAGTTGATGAGTTGACACATACATGATGTGTATAGTTGGTGATGTTGGTACATATTGATGAGTCAAGGTTGATGCATGGTACATGTTGGTTCAGGTTATTGGTATAGGTTGTTTGGTGCAGGTTGATTGGTACAAGTTGTTACAGGTTATTAGTATAGGTTGACAGTGTCAGTGACAGGTTGTCTACATTTGGGATGTATATTTTAGGGTGGTTGGATGGGGCAAGGACGGGTGGTTGTAGCCACCTTCCGATTGTATCCAAAGAACTTAGGGCATTGTAGCCACCTTCTAGTTGTAGCCAGATAATTGGGGAGTTGGAGCTTCCCTCAGGTTGTATCCTGAGAAACTAGGGGGTTGGAGCCTCCTTCCAGTTGCAATTGGAAAACGAAGGAATTTGGTGCTTGCAACGAATGTAATTCTACAAGACATATAACAAAAAACATTATGTGGTTTTCTCCCACTTTGGGTTTCCACATAAAAACACTGGTGTACTGTGTATGTGTATAATTGCTCATTTGTTCATTGTTTATTTACTCTATAATTATTGGATGATAATGCTCCACTGATATAACACTTGCATTATATGGTTAAAAATGATTCAATTTCTTTATTACTGATTCACCCCCCCTCTCAATAATCCAACAATTGGTATCGGAGCATGTTCCTTTAGAAATCACTTTAACGACTGAAAGGAATATCATGGAGAGTAACAACTTGTATAAAAATGGAATATCACAGTTTGATGGATAGAAGTATGCATTTTGGAGCATAAGGATGAAGATATATATACAGGCACAGGGATTTTAAATTTTGCAATCAATTGTAGATGGATACACAGTACCAGTAGTTCCACCAACAAATGAAAAAGCAGTGAAACTCGGTCAGAATAATTCCAAATCCACAAATGCACTTCTGAATGGTCTTAGTGAAATGATATTCACCAAAGTTGCACATTGTAAATCCGCTAAAGAGATTTGGGACAAACTTCGAAATATTTATGAAGGAGATTCAAAAGTCAAAGCAGTAAAGCTTCAAATTTACAGAGGTCAGTTCGAACAACTTAAGATGAAGGAAGATGAGAATATTGCAGCTTAATTTTTACGAGTTGATGAAATAGTAAATGCAATCATAGGATTGGGAGAAGAAATTGAAGAATATGTAATTGTTCAAAAGGTACTAAGATATCTTCCTATGAGATTTGACCCTAAGATATCAACACTAGAAGAAAAAGAAGATTTGAACTCAATAAGCATGGACGAATTACATGGAATCTTAACAACATATGAAATGAGAACTGAACAGGAAAATTTAGATACAAAAGAAGCAGCCTTCAAATCATCCAAAAAGTCAAATCAAAAAGAAAATGAACTTAGCAACAATAGTGACATCTTGGAAGATGATGAAGAAGTGGCCAACTTTGTCAAAAGATTGAACAAGGGAACCAACGACATGTATAGAGGTAAGCTTCCTTTGATTTGTTTTAATTTTGATGGTATTTTTCATTTTTCTAACAAATGTCCTCATAAGAAAAAGAGAAATGATGAAGGTTACTCAAATAAAAAACAAACATATAAAGGAAAAAGAACCATAAAGAAAGTTTTCAAGAAAATCTTATGTACCAAAGAAGACATCTTATCATCAGACGAAGATGAAATCAGTAACAGTGAGACATAAAGAGTTCTATTTATGGTAGTAGAAGACTATGATAAATAAGACTCCAAAGAATAATATGAAGAAGCCAAATAAGAATACGAAGAGGCATAAGTTGACTACTGAGAATAATTGATGTGTGCCATAGAATTTATCAGAAGAGAAAAGAAGAAAAACAATAAACTACAAGCGGAACTAGACAATAAAGAAGACACTAAAAAACTAGAACAAATGATCACAAATTTGAAGGTTCAAATAGAATAGGATAAAAGAATTGAAGAAATACTCAAAGAACAACTAGAAGAAAGAGACAAGATCATTGGATATTTGGAAGCAAATATTGTCACATTAAGAAATGATCTTCAAAAGAAAAATATGCAGAATAACTCAAACGTTTTGGATGACATTATCAGTAGTCAAAAATCTCATCATGACAAGTCCATACTTGGATATAATTAGATAGAAAAAGGATCAAGCTCCAAAACAACAGAGCAAGAAACATATCCAAAAATCTATGCAGAAACAATCAAAGGTGATAGAAAGATATACAAGGAAGATTACAGGGACACTCCTCCACTGAGAAGATTCAGATTTTAGAATCACCAACCGACAGATAGGCCACAGGAAGAAGAAGAATTCATAAGAGTACCTCCTTTCAGAATATATTCAACTCCCAGGTATCAAACTATCTTTTTTGGTTTATTTTATGCATGTAATAGTTTTGGACATAAAGCTGTGAATTGAAGAGCTAACAATAGAGACATAAACAACTTTGAAAGTCATACACAAAAGGGTTATCCAGGAAGGCGTAGTGAAACATAGAGAATAATTTACAAGAAGTTTGAAGCCTTGAGCACTGAAGTGGAATGTTAAAAATGTAACAACTTTGGACACATGGCCAAATATTGCAGAATGACAGTACCTCCTAGAGAACCGCAACAGAATAACAACAGTCATAGACAGGAACCTCAGAAAAGGACATGGATAAGAAAGCAGAATCAATATAGCAATGAAGAATGCACACTCGCTCTACAAGCTAAGTAGAATAAACACTGTTGGTATGTTGATAGTGGATGTTCAAAACACATGATAGGTGATATAGACATGTTTATTACTTTAAGAAAGGAAAGAGATGGATCCGTCTCCTTCGGAAATGATGATTCAACTAAAATCATTCGAAAAGGCACAGTTAGAATTAGGAACAAGAATACAAAGGCAAAAAATGTTCTACTAGTAGAAGATATGAAACATAATCTTCTAAGTGTGAGTCAAATGTGTGACCAAGGTCATAAAGTTACTTTTGATTCACAAAAGTGCGAGATAAGAAAAGAAGGTTCAGGAAAATTGATTGATACAACTGCGAGAACTTCAAGCAACATATATGTGTTAAGTGAAATTGGAAATGAAAAGTGTTGTCTAGGAAAGGAAGATGAAATTTGGCTATGGAACAGAAGAATGGGTCACATACATTTTGATAACCTTGTCAAAGTCAGCAAAAGAGAAGCAATCAGAGAAATTCCCCAGATCACGAAACCAACCAACACTTTATGCAGGCATTGTCAACAAGGAAAGCAAAGAAAGACCAAATTAAAATCAAAGGAATATTCAATGACAAGACCACTGGAAATTGTGCATACTGATCTATTTGGACCAACTACAACAAAAGGTTTAAAAGGTGATAAATACTTTATGTTATTAGTTGATGATTATACAAGAATCACTGCACTTTGCTTTCTCAAGAATAAGTTAGAAGCTTTTGAAAACTTCCAGATATACAAGGAAATGGTTGAAAATGAAATGGATTCAAAAATCAAATTCTTGAGATCTAATAATGGAGGAGAGTTCACTTAAAAGGAATTTATGGACTATTGCAACAATCATAGAATAAAAAGACAATTCTTTGTTGCTAGGACACCTCAACAGAACGAAGTTGTTGAAAGAAAGAACATGAGAGTACAGGAAATGTCTCGAACAATGCTAATGGATTCCAAATTGACAGATATTTTTTGGACACAGGAAGTGCATACAACGATTCACATTCAAAACAAAATAATTCTCAGAAACAACACTAACAAATCTCCCTACGAGCTATGGAAACGAAGACCAGTAAATGTGAAGCACTTCAAAGTTTTTGGGAGAAAATGCTACATCAAAAGAGAAGATGGAAAAATGAGAAAGTTTGACTCTCATGTGGACAAAGGAGTAATTGTTGGTTACTCAAGTACAAGGAAAGAATACAAGTGTTACAACTTGATATTGAACAAGTTGTGGAGAGAATCAACGTAACAATTGATGAAATAGGTATACAAGAATTAAAGGAAGAAGAAAATGAATCAATGGAACAAATTTACGAAGAAGAAGCAGAGGATGAAAAAGAAGTAGAAGGGGAATATGATGAAGATCCGACAGAAGCAAAAGAGCAAGTTTAGAAAGTGCCTCCAAAGACACCTAGCAGACGAGTACAGAAGAATCATCCTACAGATCAGATTATCAGAAACAAAGATGCATGAGTTGAGACTAGAAGAAGAATTCGTTCACCAGAACAAACTCACCTAGCACTCTCATCTAAGATTGAACCAACCTTTTTTGAAGAGGCAAACAAGGATGAATTTTGGAATAAGACCATGGATGAAGAATTGAATCAAATAGATAAAAATCATACTTTGGAATTGGTTCCAAGACCAAAGGATAAGAATGTGATCGACACAAAGTGGGTATACAGGAATAAATTGAATGAATATGGATAGGTTACAAGGAGAAAAGCTAGATTGGTATGTAAAGGATATGCACAGGTTGAAGGA